>PVJO010010695.1:0-63021 GCA_004026905.1 Hystrix cristata | reverse complement strand
GGGGAAGGAAATTATAAAGATCAGAGCAGAAATCAATGAAATTAGGGCTAAAAAAACAATGCAAAGAATCAATGAGTTAAAGAGCTGGTTCACTGAAAGAATAGACAAAATAGAGAAACCCTTAGCAAATCTTATCAAAACAGGAAAGAAAAGATACAAATCAATACAATTAGGAAAAAGATGAAATCTCAGTTAACTTTCCAATCAGACAATTGTGCTTCTTCCTGTTGTGCGAGATGTTGGTCTTGTCTGTTTAGCATCTGTCTTCCTGTGGGCCAAATGGTAGGTCTGGGGTTCTCGGTCAACTGAAAGGTTATTCTCAAAATGCTTGCATCAGTTTAACTGCAGCACATAAGGCTTGTCACATACTGATAATCTTGTTGGCACTTGCTCTTACCTGGGTTTAAAATTTTTGACGTTTGATTAATTAAAGTGGTCTCTCGCTTTATTGTTATTTGTTTGTTTTTTATTCAGCATCTCTTTGTACATTCAAGTTTCTCCTACATATTGACTATTTATAAATGTTGCCAATTTTTTCTGTATTATTGTCTTTAATTTGTTGATAGACCCTTGTATATTCTAAATATTAATCCATTATAAGTTTTTTTTTTTGGTTGCTGGGGTTCAAACTCAGGGCCTTGTGCATGCTAGGCAAGTGCTCCACTGCTTGAGCTAAATCCCCGGCCCCCCATTATAAGTTTTAAATGTTTAAATGTCTCTTGTAAGTCTGTCCTCTCTCTGTTAACCTTGTCAGTGGAGTCTTTCACTCAATACACAACTTTAATTTGTAGGTAATCATATTTTTCCTTTAAAGATTCTGCTATTTCTGGAATATTGTTTTAGGAATCCTTTTCTCTCCTAATACTATTCTTTTATATTTTCTCCTGGTTTAATTTATTTTTCACACTTACAATTTTATTTGGATATTATAAAATGTTCAAATTTTATTTTTCTTCATATAGGGAGCCAGTTTTCCTAACATAAATTACTAAATAATGTAATCTTTTCTCACTAAACATGGTGCTTCTCTATTACATCGACAATTTTCTTATGAAGTGGATTTCTTTCTAGAGTCTCTAATCTGTACCATTGATCTGTTTTTCTGTCTCTGTGCTGGTAATAGGCTGTTATGGCTTGGGTTTAGTTGTCCCCCCAAAGCCTCACACTGTCAGAGGTGGGGCTATTCACAGCTGGCTGGATCTAGGGTGTGTGATACTGGGGTTAAGGGTGTGTGCTGCTGAATTAGTCCACTGAGTGGAATTACCATGGTTCTGGGTGTGGATAATGGAAGCCCTGCTTGGGTGTGGGTGGCTCCAATCAAAGGATAGAGAGAAAGCAGGCTGCTGCTTTCTGCTTGCTCCCTTCTGCCTGCCATGAACCGTTTCTCCTCTGCGATGCCCCTCTGCCATGCCACCCTGCCTTGGAGCCAGCCAACTATGAATAGAAACCTCTACAAACTGTGAGCTAAATAAACCTTTCCTCCTTTAACTTGTGGGTGTTGGGTATTTTGTCTCAGCAATGGAAAAGTAACTAAGACATACACTATTTTAATTATTCTTGCTTTGTAACACAGTTATGCCTTGGTATCTGTGGGGATTGGTTCCAGCACATCAGATAGCCAAATCTGCAGATTTTCAGGTCCCTTATATAAAATAGTACAGTCTTTGTATATAGCTTATACATATTGTCCCATTTACTTTAAATCATCCATAGATTACTTATAGCACATAATGTAAATGCTGTGTAAGTAGAGTTATAACGTGTTGTCTAGGGAATGTTGACAAGAAAAACATCTACGTATTCAACACAGACATGATTTTTTTCCTAAATATTTTTGCTCTGCAACTAGTTGGGTCCACGGATGCAGTATCTGTAGATAGGGAGAGCCAGCTGCATATTTGATTACATATCTGATACATATCTTGTTGCTTTTATTTTTCCAAATTGTCCGTGCAAGTTTCTTAGTGAATTTTCCAAGTTCTGCCCAAATGTCTTTCTGGAATTTAAACTGGAATTGCATTAAACTAAAATAACACGTTAGGCGATTTATATATTTATTATTTTAATTGCCCCATTCATAAAAATATTTGCATAGTATTTCCCCTATAGTTAGTTCATTAATTATGCCTTAATACAACTTCATGGTTTTAGTGATATTTTATTCTTTACTTATAAAACAGTAGTTAAAATAGCTTTAGAAACTTATCATTTCTGATCCTATAAAACTATAAGGCTAAAAAGAAAAGAAAACTACTTGGGGCAGAAATGTGGAACTATGACTTTTATTTGTAAAATATTGATGTAAGTCAAAAAGGATATAAAATGTATCCCTGTCTAAAACTAATCCAATGCCTATAACAAGAAAGCAAACATTACCATATTTTGTTTTGTTTTGAGTCATAATTAAATTTTTTTTTTTAAATTTTTGAGACAGGGTCTCACTTTGTAGTTCAGGATGGCCTTGAACTGTGTAGCCCAGGCTGGCCACAAATTCTTAGCAGTCCTCCTGCCTCAGGCTCCCAAGTGCTGGAATTACAGGCATGTATCACCATTCCTACCCCCACAAATTGTTTTTATTAGTACATATTTGCCGTTCATAACAATCACATTCTTCATAGGGAATTTGTACCTGTACATAATATATCGTAATTCTTTTTTCCTCATTTTTCTTCCGTCCCTTCAACCCTTCCCTCCTTCCCCATTTACAGAAGCTTTGTTTTCTATTTTTCTCTTCCATTCTTTTTTTAAAATTGCTTTTCCTGTCCTTCCCTCCCCCGCTACCCTCCCTTGTTCCTCTTCCCATTTGAACATGTTCTTCCTACTCTCCAATGTCTAGCCTCCATTTTGGCCCTTATTTAATCTTAGGATTTCTCACACAAGAGTAACAATGTGATATTTAAACTTGCCTGATTTATTTCACTTAAAAGTATGGTTTTGAGATGCATCCGTTTACCTACAAATGACTCAAGTTTATCCTTCTTTATGGCAGAGTAGTACACCATTGTACATAAATACCATATCTTCTTTATCCACTCATCTATTGATGGGCATATGGGCTGTTTCCATGGTTTAGCTATTATAAATTGTGCTGCTGTCAACATGGGTGTGCATATATTCACTGTGGTATGCTGCGTTTAATTCTTGTGGGAAGATACCTAGAAGGGGATGAGCTTAGTCAAACAGAACCTCTAGTTTTAGTTTTTTGAGGAATCTCCAGACTGATTATCTTAGTGGTTGTACCAATTTACACTCTCACCCACAGTGGAGATGGGTTCCTTTTTCCCCACAGCGTCACCAGCATTTATTATTGGTCAATATTTTGATGATAGCCATTCTTTCTGGAGTAAGGTGGAATCTTGGTGTTGTTTTAATTTGCATTTCTCAAATGACCAGTGATGTCAAACAGTTCTCATATGTTTATTTGCTGTTTGTACTTTTTCATCTGATAATTATCTGTTCATTATTTTTGGATTGGGTCTTTGAAACTAGGGGGTCTGATTGAGTTCTTTATATATGCTAGATATATAAAGAATATAGTCCTCTATCTGAGGAGTAGCTGGCAAAATTTTTTTCCCATTGTGTGTGTTGTCTTTTCATTCTATTGGTGGTTTCTTTTGTTGTAGAAAAGCTTTTTAATTTCATGTGATCTCAGTTGTTGATTCTTTGTAATATTTCCTGGGCAATTTGGGTTTTGTTCATAATGTCTTTGTCTGCACCTATGGCTTAGAAGATTAAATGTTTCTGTTTTAATATTTAGATCTTTGATCCATTTCAATTTTAGTTTAGTACATGGTGAGAGATATGAGTCTAGTTTTAATCTTCCGTGTGTGGAAAGCCAGTTTTCTTAGCACCATTTATTACAGGGGCTATCTTTGTTCCAGTGAAGGTGTTTGGCCCTTTTGTCAAATATAAGATGGCTGAGTACATTTGTAGTTGTTTCTACATCTTCTCTTCTGTGCCATCGATCGTAAGTCATGTCCCCATGATCTGCCCAGACTACTCAGAAGTGTGCTTTGCTGATCACCTAGACAGTTCCCAAACCAATCGTGTTGGCCCAATTAAGTTTAACCAGCACTAACTGATCTGTAACTGCCGAGTCAAAATCATTGATCAGAATTTCCTGGATTTTATTGTCTGATTAGCCAGCTCTCCAAGAAATCTAGAATATACAAGTGTCAGCCATCAGCATTCATGCATCCCAATACGGTATGGTATTCCCTTTGGGAAAACTGCATCAAGAAGCTCAGGTGCAGGTTCCCTTAATGAGAAGGCATCAGGAAATCCTCATGGGAATCACAGAAAGACTGAACTGAGCCAGACCCAAGTGATCAGTGACCCTTAGAAAGGTTTAACATGGGAAATGCCTTTATCAAGAGGTCGTACCCCACATTCTCAAAATAAAACCTCTTTTAGACTCAGACAGTCTACTCTCACTGAGCACATAAGCTTCCTTCTTGGCAGTTTTTGTCATACTTAACAATTTAATGTCACACATTCTTCAAAAATATTTCACACTCAGATCCTGGGAGAGTGTGAAGATCTCCAAATCCCTGGTTTGCATTGGGTTGGTGCTAGGAAGACCCAAACCTCCAGCAGCTTTTTCGTATCTGAAAAAAATACGCTGCTTCCATCACATGATACTAGAGAACAACTAACCACAGAAAATCAGCAAAGTTACATCCCTTCTCTACTGTGGCAGATTGCTCTCGCTATGTTATTAAAGTTCTGGTCCCCTCTCTCGCGCTTTTTTGTTTCTTTGTTTTTGGTGCTGGGGATCGAACTCAGGGCCTCGTGCTTGCAAGGCAAGTACTCTAATCACTGAGCTAAATCCCCATCCCCTCACTTTTTTTTTTTTTTGGCTAGAATTTTTAAAATAAAAGATTAAGACTGGAGGTAGAGGAACTTCAAGCCAAAGTATAATTGCTAATAAAATTGGCAGGCATGGTGGCACACATCTGTTAATCCCAGCACTCGAGAGGCTGAGGGACAGTAGGTTGGGTTAGATGTGAGAGAGCCAAAGTCAGGATGGGGAGGGTGGAGGGTGAATACTGGAGAAGAAAGGAGTGACTCTGGGGGAGCAAAGTATGGAAAGTCAAAATTTGGAAAAAGGAGTCATGCATTTGGATGAAGAAGAAATATGATAATAGTATTGCTTTGGGAGTTTGAGGTGAAGAAGCTAGTTAGGGAGTTTAAGACAAGCAAGAGAACCTAGACACCTATTAAATCAGGGTCAATGGAAGAAAAAATACTCAAAAATAAAAACTTCGTAAACCCAGAGAACTATAAAAGAACATAACCCCACACTACTAAATAAATCAAGAAACAAAGAAAAATCCAGACCTATAAAATATCCAGGGGGAGCACACATTAACTGTTGCAGTGAGACAGTTGTCTCTGTGACTCACAGGCATCTTCTTTGCCAGAGAGCCTGAGCACTCACATCCCAGACACCTTGAGTCTTCCCCTGCAGTACCGAAGCTCACTCACACTCAGACCTTCTTACCACCAGCTTGCGGGGACTCTTGCAGAGTCTGATCCAGTCAGAGTTCTTGGGTTGGACTCCTTCCTTCTCCGTGCATCTTTTCTCAGCTTCCATGATGTGACTTCTCCACTAGTCAGCCATGTTGAATTCCCCGTTCCAGACTTCTGCCTTGTCCAAAATCAGGTCCTTGCCTGGCTGGCACTTCTGCCCCATGCAGCGGGGAAACAGTGCAGAGCCAGCTCCAAGGTGGCAGTGGCTGAGCCAAGGTGTGGAATCCACAGTTGTGGAGTTGGTCGGGGACCAGCCTGTGGATCCAAGTGTTCTGCCAGGGCTGCCCCATGCAACTTCTGACTGTTCCCCAAAGTCAAAATGACTATGAACAGTAAACATTTCTAGTTGATTCAGGACATCAAGGTAGCCATAACAGTATGACTAAAAACACTCACAAAAGTGGACTTCCAGAATTGCTTCAGAAAGTGGCAAGAAGGATGGGATACAGTGTTTGAGGCAAGAGGGAGTATTTGGATGGGGAATTAGTATTGTTTACTATAATAATTATAAAAATTCACCATATTTTTTCATCTCACCTCATATATAAAATAATTTCTGCATCTTGTGAGGTGATGGTTTGGCTTTCATCAGCTCATCTGCTAATATAGTAAAATACTGTATATTAACTTACTTCTAAGATTAAACTTTACATTACTATGATCAACCTGATCCTAGATTATTTTTTGGCTCAGGTTTTTTACTTTTCTTTAGAATATTACATCTAGGGTTAAGGGTTTAGCTCAGTGGTAGAGCACTTGTCTAGCATGTGCAAGGGCCCCCCAGAAAAAGAATGAAGAATTTTATACCCATATTTCTGAGTGGGACTGACAATGTGTGTTTCCTTTTATTAATTGAGTTTTATTGTTTTGATGTCAAGGTTATATATGTCTTATAAATGAATATGAATGTTACATTTTTTTCCGCTGAGAGAATTCACTTAATATTGGAATGATCTGGATCTGGGCAGCTTTGGAAAAGTTATAACCACTCAACTACTCATTTTAACTACTTTTTTTTTTTTGGTCCTGGGGATCAAACTCAGGGTGTTGTGCTTATGAGCCAAGCACTCTAACCATACTCAGCTAAATCATCAACCCTTGTTTTAACTGCTTGTGTCATTATATATACACCATTCTGTTTTTTTTCAAATTTAGTGAGTTTTTCCTAGGAATTTATTAACATCATCTAATTTGCTTATTGTCATATAATTTCACAATATTTTTTCATTATTTTAAGTTCTAGATTGTTATTCTGCTTTTAATTACAAATACTAATTACTTCAGCCTTCTCTTTTTTTGATTAATCTTGCCAGAGGATTATTTTTTTATTTTATGTCATATTATTTATTTTGATTTTGATTAACCTTTCCAGAGGACTATTTTCTTAGTCTTTTTAAAGAATCAACTTTTGGCTTTGTTGATCCTATTTTATTTTTGTTTTCATTTCATATTTCCTGCTCTGATCTTTATTATTTCATCTAGTTCCTATATTTTTTCCTAATTGTTGTCTAACTTCTTTTCTTCCCATAACTAACTTAAGATAGATGCTTAGCACATTCATTCATAGCATTTTTTTTTTTTTTTTTTTTTTTTGGTGCTGGGGAATCGAACTCGGGCCCTTGTGCTTGCAAGGCAGGCACTTTAACCACTGAGCTAAATCCCCAGCCCTCATAGCCCTTTTTTAAATAAATGAAATAAATTTCATTTTCATACAACTACATCAGTTATATGTCACATACTTTTAAACATAATTATTTTCATTGTTCTCAGTTCTAATTTTGTTACATTATGGTGGGATCTTTGTACTTTGAGCTTTCATCTGACTTTTTAAATGTACTTGTAAATGTGTGTATATGTTTCTTTTGAATAAAATATATGTGAGTACATTTATTATGTATATAATTACATATATAAGTATGTCAATAATATGCTAATAAAGGTATATTATTTTTGAGATATGACCACTTAGCACAAAAAGTCCCAAACTATTTGTTATTTCTGGCCCAAAACTGGTATGTTCACTCTTCAAATTACTACCAAATTATTTTTCTCAAGTCAATAGTTCTCAAATTTGTTCAAGTAGTAAAGTCCCTGGAGATCATGATTATTTTTAATGGATATTGTGAATGTTGCTATCTTAAGTTTAATAAATGTAATTTTGTGCTCAGATACTGTATTATACAAAAATCTAGTTTAAAAAAGCCAACTATTTGTAACAATTATGAAAGGAAAATTCACGAAAGAGAAAATTTTAATCAGATTTTCTTTAAATCAGAACAGTGCTATTTACCATTTTACTCTGAATTTAGAACTCTTTAGCGTTTTATCTGTAGGATGAAATCCAAACTTCTTGGCCTGGCCTCCAACCAAGGCCTACTTTTTTTTTTTTTTTAATTTCTTTTCTCTACTCATTCCTACCATGACCTCTCAGTGTCAGAAAAACAGCAAGTTATATACTGGTCTCAGAACTGTTCTATACCCTGGTCTTCGACTTGTTAAAAGCTTTTTTTTTTTTTTTTTTTGGTTTTGCGAGACAGGGCCTCACTGTATTTCAGGCTGGCCTTGAACTCTTGGCGATCCTCATGCCTCAGCTTCCTGAGTACTAGGATTACAAGCATGCGCCACCACACCCAGGTTATTAAAAGCTATTTTTAAAAAAATGGGTAAAATCATGAGTTTCATGGAGATTTAAAAATGAAAATGTATTAAAGAGTATAATCGATTCACTAATCAGTGAGGGAATCTGATGTTATAATCAGTTTAAAAGACAATCCTGGGATTGGGGATTTAGCTCAGTGGTAGAGCGCTTGCCTCGAAAATGCAAGGCCCTGAGTTTGATCCTCAGCACCAAAAAAAAAAAACAGAATCTTGAGCCAGGTGAGGTGGCTCAACAGATGCATTTATAGACAGATATATTCAAATAATGTGTAAATAAAGGCAATAGTGATTTAAAGGGTAGTTAGTTTGAATCTTTAAAGATAGGACAGACTTTACGCGTCTATAGACAGAAATTATTTGATCTTGTTATCACTTACGTAAAATTTATAGAGCCATAAATTAGCTCAAGGACAAAAGAAATCTTAGAACTGATAACTGGAAAGGTGTGGTGTATAGAGCCTACCTATAAAAGTGAGTTTTCTCCCTCTCTATCCCATGGAGGGCTTATTATCTTGTTATTTACTTATTTACTTCTATAGTACAGTTAATTATCTTTTAGTGTGTTTTTAAGCTATCAACAATTATGTGTGTATATATAGATCTAAAAATTTTAAAGGCAGAAGCTATTTTTTTTTTTGGTACCAGGCATTGAACTCAGGGCCTTGTGCTTACAAGGCAATCACTCTAACCACTGAGCTAGATCCCCAGCCCAGAAGCTATATTTTAAATCAAATGATAGGCACTTCATAGTTATCTGGTGCTGGATTTGGGAAAAGAAGTTAATGTCTCTTTCCTCCTCTTTACTATGACCCAAGTTCCTCAAAGTTCTCCCGCTCCCTCCAACAACATATAGAACAATTATATCTTGGTTAGACTGGAATTACTGGATATTTAGTTTGGGGTGCCCAGTAGAAAAAGCCTCAAAACTTTGCTAAATCTGCTATGAATGCACAGGGGCCAAGGTATGTCTTAAAGAGGTTTTGATAGATTAAACCAATGAGATTTATACCCAATATTTAATAGTTATTTTAAAACTCTACCCATCTCTAACAAGTTACTCACTTATGTCACCGATCATGGAACATGAGGCAGGGCATTTTACGTGGGTGTGAGGTATGTTTTCCCTTCCAAAATATGCTTCCTACATTAACCTCACAGAATCATGCATGAAGCTACAGTGCTCAGAAAAATAATTACAGTCAGCTGAATAATTATGAGCTTATTTTCTCTGTTGATATTTACAAGTATCAAAAGTTCTAGTTTTTCTTTTTTATTTCTTTTCCTCTTCTTTCCTGCCCCCTCCTTCCCAGACACTAGACTGGGCGCTCCTCCTCCCTGCACCCAGACGCTGTGTCTCCCTCTGCCATGGCACGTACCATCCTGAAATCAATGGCAGACTGCGTGTCTGTCCCCTCCCAGAAAGCCCGTTCTTGATACAGTATCTTTCTCCTCTCCATCCCCAGCTTTTCCATCTCTGGCACCGGCATGTAGCAGGCATCAATAAAACGTGAATGAATACTTTGGGGGGCAGTCCCAACAGTGGGAACCAAGGGCCAGGGAATATATTTGAGACGAATAACGGTGAGAAAATCCGAGGCCAGTTATGGATCTGGAAGGCGGAAGGGGCGAAAACCCTCGTTTTTCTAATTTGTTGACAGTTTTAGCTAAACATTGATCTATAAATGTTCTTGTTTTGCAAGTACTAATTACAAAACTCCATTTCTTTAGATGAGAGATGTTGACAAACATTATGTAAAACCAATTACAAAGTGTGAAAGCAGCACACAAACAGATACACACATATTGCCACCAACAATTGTGAGATCATATGAGTGGAATGAATGGGAACTAAGAAGAAAAGCTATAAAACTGGTTTGTAACTATATTTTCTAAAATTATTCATAAGTTGGGGAATTTTAATATGCTGTTGCTCATAGAGTTGGTAAGTTAAATTACTTATATTAAATAATACATTCTATATACAATTCTTTGCTAATATAAAAATAAGTAGCATAATTTATAATATGCCAGCCTTATTTTATAAGATTGCCTTCTGATTTTAAGTGTAGGCAGAAATACAGAAGCATGAAATTACTGTCAAGTGATACTAGCCAGTGAACAGAATGATTATTATGTGCATATTTAATAGTTCGAAAACTTGGAGTTAGATTTTTTTATTTTTTACCAAGAACACGTAATAGTACATTGTATACATAATGATCATATTCAGTATGGTTATTTTGTACCTGTACATGATATATCTTGGTTTTTCCCCCCTCTTTTCCACCCCTCCTTCTGTTCCCCCACCCTTCCCTATTTGCAGCAGGTTTATTTACGTTTTTTCCCTTTCTCCTTTCTTTTCCCCTTCCTTCTTTTCCTCCTTCTCCCTATCTAGTTCTCCTCTCTTTTGAATACTTTTTTTTTTAACATAATATCTATTATTCCTTTGTCCTTATTTACACTTATGGTCTCTCATATCAGAGAAACAACTTGATGTGCACTGATGAGTGTCTGATTTATTTCACTTAAGAGTATGTTCTCAAGGTATATCCATTTACCTACAAATGTCTCCAGTTTATCCTTTTTATTGGCAGAGTAGTACTCCATTTATAGAAAAACCACATCTTCTTTAGCCATTCATTAGTTGTTGGACATTTAGGTTGTTTCCAAGACTTAGGTATTACAAATTGTGTTGCTGTGAACATGGTTGTGCATATATCACTGTGATATGATGATTTTAATTCTTCTGGGAAGATACCAAGCAGAGGAATAGCTGGGTCAAATGGAACCTCTAGTTGTAGTTTTTTGAGGAATCCTCCACACTGATTTCCACAGTGGTTGGACCAATCTACATTCCCACCAACAGTGGAGGCGGGTTCCTTTTTCCCCGCAGCCCCGCCAGCACTTGTTATTGGTTGATTTCTTGATAATAGCCATTCTTTCTGGAGTGAGATGGTATCTTAGTGTTGTTTTGATTTGCATCTCTCAAATGACCAATGATGTTGAACACTTTTTCATATATTTATTTGAATCTATCTAACAAAGCAAGTAAAAGATCTTTTCATTGAAAACTACAATACTCTAAAAAAGGAGTTGAAAAGAATATCAGACAATGGAAAGATATCCCATGTTCTTGAGTAGGAAGAACCAACATAGTGAAAAAGGCCATACTTCCTAAAATACTATACAGATTTATTGCAATTCCAATCAAAATACCAATAACATACTTCACAGAATTAGAGAAAACAATCATGAAATTCATCTGGAGCCAGAAGAGACCAAGAATACCAAAAACAATCGTGGGCAACAGGAATAAGGCAGGGGGCATCACAATCCCTGACTTGAAATTATACCATAAAGTTACAGTGATAAAAACAGCATGGTACTGGCACAAAGACAGACCTGAGGACCAATGGAACAGGTTAGAAGATGCAGAAACAACTCCAAACGCACTCGAATACCTCATCTTCAACAAAGGAGCCAAACACCCATACTGGAAGAAAGACAGCCTCTTTAATGCATGGTGCTGGAAAAATTGGCTTGCCACATGCCGGAAACTAAAACTAGATACATGTCACCATGTACTAAACCAAAATCAAAGTGGATCAAAGAAACACTAAATCTACTGGAAGATAGAATAGGAAGAACTCTTAAAGACATATGTGTAGGAAAAAAGAATTTATGAACAGAACCCAGACTGCATGGAGTTAGATTTTAAAGTACTCTTAACTCCCAATTATTTAAAGCCTACTCCCTTTTTCTGTTAAATCTTAGTGTCTGGTCTTACGGTCAACCTGTTTTGATTCTCAGTCACCTTAATGAGAACAGGAGCGTAGTTTTAAAGCCCGTCTCTGAGACTCATCCCTTTCCAACTCAAATGGTTTCCTCCAATGTGCCCCTTTTTGTGATATCTTATCATACTAAACAATGAATGTGTATAGTATGAATGAGATTAAAAATGTATGTAGCCTTTTCTTAGTATAATTTATTCATCTCTTTAGGTGTGGAAATAAATGAGGGCCACCCCAATGAGAACACACAGAGGCTATTTATTCAGAACTTACAATAGCAAGGAAATCAGCCATCATGACTTGTGTTTGGCAGACTGAAAAAACAGGCAGGGAAATGGGACAGCACCAATCACAGTGCAGGATATTTTATGTGATTGATTTTGTGAGCATATCTTGCTTTCTTTGGTTGGTCCTGAGGTGGGGAGATAGGGCAAAAGTGTGTTTGTGGGGGGTGGCCACATTGTGGCCATTCTGCCCTGATGGCTACAGCTATAGAGTTGCGATTTGGCTTCCTGAACTGGTTGTGAGTCAAGGTTCTGTTGTCATATGTGGTTTAGCCTTTGTTTTGTTTGTATATTCAGTCTGTGACAGGCTTCTCACTAACTACATCATTTCCATTTCTACCCTGTCTGGTGGTAGTTTTCAGTTCCCTGATTTCATATATATATATATCAATATATATATATATATTCCAGATCATCATTCCATTAGCATTCTTGCTAGTTACGCTTTTGTAGAAATGCCCATTTGCCCACATTCTTTTCTGTTACCTACTAAACTCATGTGAGTTCATCACACATTTACTGGGTAACGTATCCCACTACCTTGCTCTATAGGGGATAATAGGCTAGCAGGTGATATTGAGGCACTAAAATATTTCAGTACCTTTTGGTAAATAGTGTAACAGAAGTGAAATAAAACTAAATTAGGTCACATTTCGAAGTTGGTCTTGAGATACAAACAATAAGAGGGAAGCAGTGGCTGGGTAGGGCATGAGAGTAAGTGAGAAAAACGTAGGTATGGGCTGGAAGTGTTAAGAGAATGGGCCAGTCAGAGGGGCTAAACTTTATACTGACTGAACTCTCTCTCCCGATTTCTCAGTCTCTACTTAGTTTTTATTCCCGCCTAACAGTCCGAGCATTGCATTGTGTTGAACGCTACGCTTTCCAAGTATCACTAACCCAGTTCGCTGATGAGATAACGCTGTGTTTATTGCTTATGCTCTAAGGGAAAATATCACCACAAAGGAAGAATGGCAAATACGGAACTCATTGAGAATTTGAAGTTTGTTAAGGCTGGTCTTTCCGTGACAAAAGTGGTTTGAGGGGTGTGTGGGGTTTTGAATAGGACTGGCCAAGGAAAAAGGAGTCAAACCTTGGCGGGAATAATAAGGTGAAGATTTTTGAGGCAAACGATTTGAAGGGGTTGGGGATATAGGTCAGTGGTAGATCTACTTGTGAAGGAGACCTTGTGTTTAATCCCAAGCACTGGAAAAATGATTGGACTTTCAGGGGTTTATGTAATGAATAATCAAGTTATTTGCATGGACAAGTCTCTTGAAATAGTAAAATTATGCTACCGAAGACAATGGAATAGTGAAGTCATACTAAAGTAGACAGTAAGCAGTGTGTGTGGAGTGAAGGGATTTGGGTTATCACTTACCCAAACCCTGAAATGTTTCCTCAACTTCTAGGTCTCTCTTCTTCACTCTTATACTGTGATGCCTTGTGAGCTTTTTCTTGCCCTTTATAGTCTCTGTAATCTCAACACTTACATTTTTTTTTTAAATGGTGCTGGGGATGGAAGCCAGCGCAAGTGCTGTACTACTGAGCTACATCCCTGGCCCTTAGCCTCCTCTTTATTAGCTCTTCCTTGCTTTCCAACCTGTGTGATCTGTTCAAATTCATGTTTGCTAGTAATCCATAAAGGAAATAAGCAAGGTGAAGAATAACATCAGAGATTTTTGTGTTAAAAACTATGGGGTAATCCTATTTTGTAGAGATTGTATACAATTTTTTTTTTGTTGATGTTGTTGGTTTTTTGTTTTTTGAGACAAGGTCTTGCTATGTAGTTCAGGCTATTCTGAACTCACTGTGTGTCCCTGGCTGGCCTCGAACTTACAGTGATCCTCCTGCCTCAGCCTCCCAAGTGCTGGGATTACAGGTGCACCACCACTCCCAGAAAGACTATATAAATCTTAAACTTTTATTTAAAAAAAATTAAACAAGTATGGAAAAATTCAAGTTGCATGAATTTCAAAGTATAATAAGAAAGGAATTAGAAGATTATTTTAACAAATAACTGAGCTCACTGAAACTTATCAATCTAGTATATTTTTCTTTGGGTTCATTTTCATCATTTTATGTATTGTCCCACTTTTTAGTAAAGTTTTTTTTTCTTTTATAGCCTAGATTTTCCAATGTTCTAATGTTTTATAGAAAGATCCTGTTATAAGATTAATTTCTTTGTAGATTGAGATGATAGGCAGATATTAACTAGTGTCTGATAATATTATACATTTTTTATTCTTCAGGGAAATGTTAATTCGTGTTTTCTGTTTCTACTCAGGCCAATTTACGTCAGAAAATTACTCGCTCCATACAGACTGATCTGAGTCACATGAGGAGAGAAAACTGGTCACAGGTGTACCCCCTCAAAAGTTCTGGCACCCAGTCGGTGAGGGAGGATGGCACACAGGTGCCCAGGCCTCAGATTTACATCACTGGTCTTCGTGGTAGACAAAGCAAAGAAACTCATGGGGTCAAGGTGAATTTAACTAGAGCTGTTGATGAAACCTAGAGATGACGTCCATGAAAATTAATTTTGTGGAGGTGGCACATTCACTGATTGTGTGAATATTTGTGGATTCTTATATCCTATCAAACTGCTACAGAAAACTACGAGTTACGTGCTGTAACTCAACTTTCATTCATTAAAATTGAAAAGTAAAATTCTGCCCATATTTTTTTATCTTTTAGAGAAAGTTTGGCAGTAATAAGACTGAAATTATGATGCTATTTAGGTAATTATATATTGTAAGGTTATTATCATTAGACTAGAAGGCTTATTTATAAAGTCACATTTAAAAAAATAAATAATTAAATAATAAATAATTAAAAATTTAAAACCCAAGCAATATTTTCAGCTTTGTTAACTACTGAGTGTTAACACTGATTAAATTGCTACCTGATAAAACCTTGCTGTTTGGAAGAGTTGGAGCAAAGGTTCACATGATAGCATTTAAAACCTGGAGTTTTACATAAAATCTGATTTCCAGCTCTTTGACAAAAAAAATCAGAATGTCTATGTAGTAACATTTGGCTGGCGTCCCTGTAAGTAGTAGCTTTGCCCTCCCACAGAACAGGAACTTCTGTGTTCTCCATTGTCCAACCCAGTTCCTGCTACCGTGCAGGCCTCCCACTTTACTCCTTTGTCTTATTTGCCTGACCCCACGGGCAGTTGTGTTTAGGGCTCTGTGAATTAATGATACCTAAATTTTAGAGATACAGTTTTATATATTTCTAATATCAACTCATGGATAAGAAGCGTTCCAGATGGATGGCTTGTTAAGGTGGTTTCTACAGTGTGGGGTAGATGTGTGATTTGTAATAGTAGTTTTTCTGCCCAAGCTGATTTTTTTTTTAACCTAAGATGTTTGTATAACTTGTTTTCTATGTAGGTTAAATATTATTTGTAACAGGAATGTGCTTTGAAACCTGTTTTCTGTAGATATTATAAAGGTGGCTCAGTGAAGAACAAGAGTGAAGAGCAAGTTCAGCTTTTCAAATTGGATTTGATATTTTCATTCCTTTGGCCATTCTAATTCCAGCCCAAAGATGCCCACAAATGGTGGCTTACAGCCATTCTCTGCAGTGTTTAGGAATGTTACAGTACGAAATGAAGGTTGATTAGCAGACAAAACCAAGCTCATGATGTTTAGTAATAGCTCCCTTTCCCTCTGCTCCAAGCTTTGCTGCAACCACCGGCCATCCAGCCTATTTTTAACATCATTTTAAAACTACAAGTAGGAAAACCATGAAGATTTACATACAAGTAGGTCTGGCTGAAGTTCACCTTTGTCCTCTGTCTGCAGAGACTAGTCCCCCTCCCTGGAAGCTGGAATGAGCTTCCAGATAGCTCGGTCTTGTCTCTGCATTGTGCTGTTTCTTCACCTTCTATGTAGTTTCTAATTTTCTTTTGAGTTACCTCCCAAGTCCTAGATATCTACTTCTTTTTTTCACTTTGCCAAGTTGTTATATTCCAGGTGTCTGGATTCTGCATCCTGGAGAGTTTATATTTTGCAACTGTTGATTGCTGCTCTGCCATTTTGGTTGTCCCTCTTTTATTTATTTTGAATTTATTTGTAGATGGTTTATACAAGAGAAAAATATGCAATACTTAATATTCTGTACCTGGATGGTTTCAGGTAATGGTCTCCATTTCTATTTTCCTAGATCTATTTTAGTGGAATGTACTCTACCTGGAATGTACTCTATAGTCACCTCATGAAACTCTGTTTGCCCTCAAACAGCCTGATCAGATTTTACTATTTAAGATTTTCATTGAATGTTATTCATACTTTTATTATAGCACTTAAATAGGAATACTGTATATTTAGGTATTCATATTTATTCTCTCTGGTAGTGAATTTCATAGAACTTAACTGTTTTAGTAACCTTTATATCCCTGACATTTGTATAGTATCTTGTTGGATGAATGTTATGGCTTGTATCTAGATGTCCCCACAAAGCCTCATGTGGTCATAGGTGGGGCTTCTCAGATGTGGCTGGATCTAGGGTATGTGCTGCTGGGACCAAGGATGCGATGCTGGGATTGATTTATGGTTCGATGCTGGATTAAGGCTGCCCCACACTGGGTGTGAGTGCTACCTACCCTAAGGGTAGGTAGTCTGGATAAGACAGAAAGGACAGAAAGAGGGTTGCTGTTTGTCACTTGCTGCTTGTTGCTTTCTGCCCCTCTGCTATGCCATGGCACCCTGCCTTGGAGCCAGCCAGCTGTGAACTAAACCCTCTACAAACTGAACCCAACATACTTTTCCTCCTTTAACTTCGGGCGTCAGGTATTTTGTCTCAGTAACGAGAAAAGTAACTAAGACAATGAATGCATGAATTTTTAGAAAAAATGAAGGGACAAACTAAAAGCAGGTTTTTGATTGTTTTGCTAGTCAAGGTGGGAGTTGATAAAGAAGTTCAGCAGTAAAATAATTTTTACAAAAGAAGAGGGAGAGAGAAAAGGGGGACTTTTTTTTCTAGAAATAAAGTTGGGTAGATTTGGTATACTTTTTGAATAACTTTGAGAGGCAAAAGAATAGTTTGCCTTCCTGTAGTAGGTCATTAGGAAATCACTGCATATTCTTGATTCTGGAGTGGGGAGATGACTAGGAAGCTATTGGAAGAATATGGGATATTTGGTGATGGATAGTACAAAGGGACAAATGTTATATTTAATTAAGAGAGAACAATATCTGAGGAAAGGGAAGGGAAAATCAAATTATGACCCCAGGGTCTTTGCCCTGGGAGACCAAGGATAATTAGTTGTGCTCAGTGTGTATATATGTGTCTAATACTGTTTTCTCCTATAAGGACCTGTGGTTTCTTAAAGTGTAGTTGATTCCATGACCTAGGACAGGGGAAAATCAACACTGGTTTGGAAATACTTATTGCCAGAAATAAGAAAATTCTTCAAAGAGCTCATCACTTTGGAAAGGAACAGGTTTTTATAAGGATCATATTTGGATAGTTAAGCATCATAAAAAGAGTAATTACATATAGTTAATTGAAGTTGAGAACACAATGATACTCCCAAATGGGAAGAAACTGTACAGAGCAGTAGCTGTAAAGCAATAGAAAGAATGCATATTTCAATCTTTATATTTAAATTTTAAATTAAGTTTTAATCTTTAAAATTAATTTCAGGTACGTATATGAATTTTATGTTTAACTTTGTGTACAGGTACATACACAGAAGTGAACTAAATAATTCCACAAGTGTAGATTGTGTCAATTACAGGAAGAGGTGATTAACCCCAGTAAGCACACACAATCAGGTAGAGAGGGAAGATCTAACATTATTCCAAAATGAGATTAATCAAATAACAGTCTCCGGGAAACACCTCCTATTATTAATATTATGCAAATAAGGCATGCTAAGTTTCCCAGTTAACAGATGAGCTATATCTATATGAATAATGACATCACAATGGTATTAAAGATTTACCCCTCAACTCTTTAAAAAGACTTTTTGGGGAAAAATCATGCTACAGAAAGTGGAGGCTCCTGGGCATGTCAGAATCTTGTATACCTGTTCCCATGAGGGCTGAGGTATTTTTACAGTAGTTTAAGCCAATCCACATATTTTAAACATCACTTACTTTACCAAGGAATTATTTCTACTATGCTAATAAACGTTTAGTGAATGTAAAGATTATAGTGGTTAAAGTACCTGTCAATACCTTCAATATTTTGAGGCCCTTTTGTTGAAGATCATACAGTTAGAACGTCTGGCTGGATAGTCAGTGACAACGCTGACGTGCACAAGACTTATGAGTCATATATTATATACTAAATTTACACAAGAGGCGAGCGATCAAGTTACAAAAGTTGATTAATCCCATTTCTGTTACTTTATGAATTCTGGGATCTTCTCTAACGGTGCCTCATCGCCTTTCTGAAGACTACACTTCCCAGAAGTCAAGGTTTGGCTTCCTTGGCCGGCCTGGCGTTGGGTTCCTCAGAATCGCTGCTTGGAAGGAGTTGCTCACAAGGTCACCACGGACCTAGCTGTACAGACCGCCCCTTCACCCTTTCAGGAGCAGCTGGGATTCCTGCACTTGATTACAGGGCGGAGCCGGCCCGAGGCCGCGCGCCGCTCTAGGCCGAGCGTCGGTCGTCTCTGTAACCCAGGGGCGGTACCCCGGACCTGCGCCCGGCGTGCGTGTCAGTTCCGCGCGCTGGGCTGTGCGGACGTCATGGCTACCCCGAGAGGTGAGGCTGGGGCCCCCGGGACGTGGGTGTCTGCGGGGGCGGCCTGCGAGCCAGGGCACTGGCCGCCTTTCTCGGGCGGCGGAGCACCCTCGGTGCGTGTGGGGCCCCAGGCTCGGCCGAGGCGCCGGGTGTCAGGGTTTGGTGTGGAGCGGATCGCTGGCGCTGCGGGCAGCGGGGCTAGTGGGCTTGCCGGGTGGCTGCCCACCGCAGGTCGGAGACCGCGCCAGCTTCCGCCCCTGGCAGGGGGTGGGCGCCGAATCTGGCCGGCCGGGCCCGCGGCCGCCTCATGCCTCATTCATCCGAACAGTTTTCCTTCCTGGCCAGCGCCACCCAGCTGCGGTCTCCTGTACTCCTGCCCTCGGATGTTTAGAGGCTTAAAGGCGTACTTCTGGTGCACAGCACGGAAACCTTACAGGGGCGTTCAAACAACACCGAAGCCAGGAGATGGAGGAATTCCTCCCCAGCATAATGCTATAGGTAGTTAGAAGGAATATTGACATTTTGGGTCGGAAGTAATGTCCACTTCTCTCTCCCAAGGCAAGGCACTTTCGGGGAGTACTGTTTGGCGACTAACTGCCCCTTAAAGGGGGTGAGTCTAACTCTACGGCACTTGTTTTTTGCTAGTGGTTTATACAAGTCGGAAGTAGAGCTGAGTTTTTATACTATAGAGCAGTAGCAAGGAGAGGTTGGACAACACCCTTTCTGCATGGAACAGTTGGTTTCATCTCTAAATAAATATTGAGCAAACACTTAATATTCTTTCACATGGGTGTCAAATTATTTTCCTTGTTGGGGAGGCATTTACCACCAGGCCCTGCCAGGAGGCGTCATCAACAGTTGCACGTGCTGCTTTTAAGCATTATCCCATTTCAAGTTAAGTCCAACCTTCGAAGAGTTTTTATGTAGCAACACAAGAAGTGCAGGAAAAATGATATAATTATTTTGATAACAGAGTAGAGATACCAAGATTAATGATGAGTAAACACTTAAAAGATTACAGAATCAAATCATGTCAAACGATTATAACAATGTACACATTTAGGCTTACTGCTAGTGCATAGTTACTGTGCCTTGATTATGACAAGTCCTGTATGCCAATACAAATGTATCATCCTAACAAAATTAGTTTCCATTGCTTCATGATATTTACAAAGGATTTATCTGGGACTTTGGGAATGTCCAAATCCTCAGGTATTAAAAAGTGTCCTCGTAAAATATAACAACAACCACCACCACCACCCCCCCCCCCCGAAAACAAAAAGAACAGCATGTAACTCCAGACTGTTAGTTTCCTTTGGGGACATTTCCCACACAGAAACAAATGCTGTGTGGGAGCAAATGGGAACTTTGTGAGGAAGAGGAAAGAAGTGTTAGGATGTGGCTCCCATTTGAGTTGTGGGCTAAGCTTATAGTTACTGGCCTTGGGCATGATACCAGGAAAGTTTAATTACACGCTGTAGACTTTTTCTATTACCTTTATCTAATGGTAAAAATGTCAGAAAACCATGCTTTAGAACATGTTTTAAAAAGTTGAAATGTTTCTAAAGTTGTATTACATATCAGAGTCCTGCATATTTTACAAATATCTAAAATTACTACATTTCGACCAAATATTTTCAGTAATATAATCGCTGTGAAAACAAGCATATTTTCAAAGCTGACCAAGTATTATAGGCCAGGATATATTTGTAGGCTATAAATATTAGGTTAAATATTTAAACATTCTCTGTTGTTTTTGGAACCACAATCTGTAATAAGGTAGATGTGAATTTTGCAGTCTTAACTGCACTTATTTATGAAAGTATTAATGAACAAACTTTCTGTAAAGGGCTGCTGGTCTCCGTCATAACTACTCAACTCTGCAGCACTAGGGCAAAATACTGTATAGCCAAAACAGTGTGGAAGGAAATGAGTGTGGCTTTGTTCTAATAGAACTTCATTTATGGACACTGAAATATTAATTTCATTAGCATTCTCATGTCATAAAATGTTATTTAAAATATTTTCAATGATTTAAAGATGTATAACCATTCTGAGCATGCAGGCCATGTCAAAATGAGTAACAGTATAGTTTGCTTACTTCTGATCTAAGAAAGTGTTTTCTCCTGTATTGATTAATAAAAGTCATTACTGTTTTAGTTTTGAAGTCATATATTTTCCCCTTGCATAGGAAAGTTTTAGAACAAAGGAAATACTGTCCTAGTCTCTTTTACTTTCTTTTACATAAACATTGCCTTTTGGCTTCTCAGAGGTTTTTTGAAAACAAAGTTTAGGCATTTAGAGCTCTGTTTCTTCTGTTTGTTTTGTTTTGTTTGGGGTGCTGGGGACTGAACTCAGGGCCTTTGGCAACCGCTTTACCACTGAGCTAAATCCCCAACTCTATTTCTTCTGTTTGACTATATTACCTTTAAGACTTATGTAACATTTTAAAATGTTTTTAAGCACAGTTTTGACATTTTTTTAAACCCTCAGATCAAAATATTATATCAAGTCTTAAAAATATGCCTACTATTTACAAAATTGTGCTTTAGTTCACCCAGGGAGCATATGTAAGAACCTGTTTAAGTTCCTATGTTGCTGTATTTAAAGGCACTGTAATTGCGAAT
The DNA here is from genome assembly GCA_004026905.1 of Hystrix cristata. Classification (NCBI taxonomy): domain Eukaryota; kingdom Metazoa; phylum Chordata; class Mammalia; order Rodentia; family Hystricidae; genus Hystrix; species Hystrix cristata. The sequence continues at coordinate 41,430 of PVJO010010695.1, read as the reverse complement.
ACTCATTTTATTTCTAAGTGTTTAGGCTTCCAGAGCAGGGAACAAAAGGATATTTAGCATATAGGGTAGTTTTAGAAGCAATGGAGCCACTCCATCTCTGATTCTTAACCTGGGTTTGGCAGAGTATGACTCGGTGACTGGCTAAATCTATTTTTGTGTGACCCATGAACTAAACATGCTTTTTTTTTTTTTTTAATTTAAAAAAAATTTTGAGCTGAAGTTGGGTTTGAACTTGTGATCCTTCTGACTCAGCCTCCTAGAACGCTTGGATTACAAGTACATGTCACTATGCCCAGGAATTTTTTTTTTTTTTTTTTTTTTTTTTGGTGCTGGGAACTCAGGGCCTTGTGCTTACAAGGCAAGCACTCTAACCACTGAGCTAAATCCCCAGGCATGTTTTAACAGATGAATATTTGCAGTTGATTTGATGACAGATCACTAACTTCAAACACCAAGTAAATGAAATGTTACCTCTCCCCAAATAATTCCATTGGTCTTTAATTAGTGAATCTGTATTGTAAAATATTGTAATTTTAATGTGTAAAAACATTGGGGTGACTTTTTCTTCTTATGTAAATACCTTACATGATATCCTTAACTTTGTCTGCAAAGTAGAAATAGTTTTAGCCTTGGAGTATCAGAATGGGAATATTTGTAGTTTTACCGAAGGTGTTGAATTGACTCCGGCAACTCAGTGATCAGGCTGTTGGTCAGTATACTTGCAGGCAGTTCTTGTCCGTAAATCGTACATTCCCTGCCTTTCAAATTTTGTACAGCTTTGTTGTTAAAAATCCATTTTTGTGTTATGAATTCTCTCTCAGATGCAATGAGAGACTAGATGTAATTTTCGACTTATAGAAAGTTTTATACTAATACCCATCTTTATCACTCACTTATTCCTTTTGGCTTTTTTTCTGCTGTTTTTAAGTTTGGCGTATACATTGCAGTTGCTTTCATCTGCTTTCGTGTGTCACTTTCACAAATTTGCAATCATAATTAAAATAATGTACTTTTCAGCATCTTAGCTTTACTGTGTCACATAGTCTTGCAGTTGGAGCACTGAATAAAACAGTGTATTGATATTTAAGTGTAGTTGTGTTTTGTGTCTTGTTTTCATCAACTGGAAGATACTAGTTTGAAATAGGATTTTAAATGTCACAGGTTTTAAAGAAGTATTTTGTGCTGGAAATTGGAAAGCATTTTGAGCTATAACTAGTTGATTAGCTTTTTAAAGTTTTTAAAATTTTTATTAGTACCCATTTGTACATAATTATTACATTCATTGGGAGTTGGTACATGTATGTAACACAGATGCCGAGCTTTTATATACATTATCTAGTAAATAATATTTTTGTTGCATCTATTTTCCAGAAAATGTCAGTTTACTATTCAAATTGTACTGCTTGACGGTGATGACTCTGGTGGCTGCAGCTTATACCATATCTTTAAGATACACACGGACAACTGACCAAGAACTCTACTTTTCAACCACAGCTGTCTGTATCACAGAAGTTATAAAGTTATTGCTAAGTGTGGGACTTTTAGCTAAGTAAGTATAAATACTTTTAGTGTATGAAGTTACTTTCCCCCTTAAGGTATTTTATTAGAAAATTCAAGCTATATCTTTTCATGTTTGATTGCTCTAGAGGAGTATTTCCTAACTAGGGTTGATTTGCTCCCTGGGGGGTATTTTTGGTAGTCATAACTTGTGGGTGTGGTATGGCATCTAGTGAGTAAAGGCCAGAGGCTGCTAAACATTCTGTAATGTCCAGTACAGCCCTCTAGGACACTTACATCAGCTGTGTTTGTCAGTAACTCTGGGCTCAAAGAGCCCTGCTCTGCAGCAGGAGTGGTCAAACTGAAGCCCATGGGCCAAATGCAACATGTTGTCTGTTTTGGTTGTTGTGGACACTGTGGCTCACAAATAGTTACTATTTGACTCATAAAACATTTTTTTCCTGATCTCTGTTTTAGAGGAACCTAATGCTAGTAACATTTGTGTGTTTGCTCTGTTAAACACTAGTGCTTTTCATGAATTCTCTCATTTAATCTTTATGCAGATTTGAGGTAAGTACTATAATTTTTCTTATTTATCAGTACAGCATGTGAGATGCTTCAAGATTACAGTATTAGTATTTGGTAATACTGGGTGTTGAATCAGTAACATCACATAAGAATCATTTTAGGTAAAGATGCAGTGAAAGAGAGGGGGTAATCATAGGGACTCTGCAATAAGATAGACCTAAGTATATTCTTAGACTCAGTGGGATTATGTCTTCACATGCATTTCTTAACCTTTTAAAAATCCTGTCAGCAAATGACTTGGGAAAAGATTTATGAAATAAGGACCTAGGTGAGAATTCACAGGTTTCAATATGTGTGTTGGTGAGAGTAGGGAAGTAGTATGGAAGAGCATGTGTCTAGGTCCTTACCATGGAAACAGACACATTTAAAGATTTCATCTCATTTAACAGATACTTATTGAGTAGTTTCTATGTGACAGTTTTTACGCAGGTATGCAGGTATGAATGAAATAGGGTCTCCATCTTCTTGGAACAGACTTAGTAGAAGAGACAGAAAATAAACCAGTAAACACACACATGATTTTGCATGATCATATGAAAAATGATTTTGGGGAGAGAAAAGAACAGGAAAACAATTTGAGGCTAGATGGTAGGTGGCTTCAGTATATCTGAACTTAAAATTTATGTTGCAGATAGAGATACTGTGGCAGCCTAACTTGTCAGGTTAGTAAAAACAGATCTTTGAAAATTCATTTTTCTGGAAGTTTCCCTTTTAATTATGAAGTTCTTTTCTGGATTATGTAAGATAAATGTGAATCTTACTGTACCTTTACAAGGCAGTGTTTCAAAGGCAAAAGTCTAAACTCTAGAACAACTTCCAGAACAGTGTTTAAAACTCCAGAACAACTTTCATGTAACAAGCCAAGAGTTAACAAATTAATACAATCTTAAGGCTTAGCTTCTTTTAAGAAAAATGTAAAGTTCCCCAACTTCCAAAGGGACAAAACATGGTGAACTATTAGCTATCTTACAGCATATTAGCTATTTTAAATTACAAGATCAAATCATGGTTTGGTGTGTTTTGCACCTGAAGAATTTATGGAAATCACTGTGAGAAAAAAAAAGGCACTTAAGTCCTTAGTGTAACTTAGCAGTTGGGCTAGTTTTCTACCAACCCACTTGCACAGACCTTTTATTTTGATGATTTTCCAGTTTTGCATTGTGGGGTGTACAGTATTTCTTACTTTTCTTCAGTTGATCAGTGTTACAGGTATAGTTGGTCGTTTTATGGAAACTTTTTTTGGAAATTATGTCAAAATAAAAAGAAAAAATTTTGAAAATTTACCAGGCTAGTCAGATGATGGTACTGAAATAACAGCAGTGTGGAAAAGCAGTAGTTGCTGTGTCTGTCACCAGCATAACATAGAGACCTGGATCTCGCACATGGAGCATTAAAATAATAGTAAACTGAAAGTAGTATTCTGTACTTTAAAAAGTTTATAAGACTTATGTTATCATGTGATACTAATAATAAGGATAAAATGTCCACTTATGTCTTCTAATACATCACCTTTTGAGATGGTTCCTTGGACTGGATCCCTGTGGTGGTTCTTTACTTTTTAACTTTTACTTTTACAAGAAAACATGCTAAAACTTATTCTTTACACTTTGCTTAAGGTATCAGGAAAGTGAACAACATATTTTAGGTTTCTATTAAGTAGCAGCGAAGGGCTGGATGGTATGTAGCTCAGTGGTAGAGTGCTGTAAAAGGCCCTGGGTTTTATCACTAGCACCACAAAGAAACACAGCCAAATATTTAAAGGCTAATTTTCAGATATACAGAAAACTATTATGTAGATTTTTCAGTAGAATGTAATCCTTTCGGTATCTTTTTCCTCACCTAATAGTTTGTAGTCTACCACCAGTCTGTGTGCATTACTTTTACAGGCAGATTTAACATTATGGTGTGGTGGGTGTTGAATTCAGCAATAGCAAAAGATCTGTAACTAAGGATGTCTTTTGTTTGTATGGCCTAGGCCAAATTTTCTATCTTAACTATTTTCTTGAGGTGTAGAAACAAGTGAATACATAGACACAAGTAATTAATTTGATATAATGGGTTTTCATCCTCCCCCCCCTTAGAACTTAGGTAAATATTTTTGCAGTATTTAAATATGAAAAAATTCAATTCAAAACCATTGATTCTAATGTTAACAAAAATACAGAGGCTCACTGTGATTATCATAAAATACAGCTACCTTACCAACAAAGATTATGGCTCTTGTAAGGGTATTGTGAGTTGCATTTAGAACTAGTCTGATAAAGCACTTTTTTGGGTTATTGATACTTACTATAAAAGTTTTATTTTTATTTTCAGAAATAAATGAGCTGATTTATAGTAGGGGAAATGGAAGCCAGATTAGCCAGTCCTCTCAAGTAAAAATAATTTTTAGTAGTTAAGAGCATCCATTATCAATATGCAGTCAAGTAATAAACTTTTTGTACCTTACAGATAAATTTACTTTTGTTGAAATAAATTTTTCAGATTTCTCATAAAATTATACAGATTTGGCTTAATTTTATGAGACTATGCTTACATAAATTAAAGCTTAGTGATCTATTTTCTAAGCCTCAATTCCTTTACAAATAATATTGACCTGAATCACTTAATTCCTAATTTGTGTAACTTCATAAAAGTACTTTAAATGTATTGTAATGTGGAAAAAATATTTAAGAAGATGGCTATGAAGCCTGATGAAATAAAAAATATCAGCGTAAACTTGATGCAGTATGGTTAAATTGGCAAAAGATTTTTATTTTTTCCTCATATCTCATTACTTAATATACTCAAAAGCTTCTGAAGCTTTGACCAGAAGTGGTAAACCTAGTGCCAGATTTTTCTAAATTTTAGCTTTTTAAATGGAAAATGCCTTATGTTTCTTTTAATATAAAATTAGTTGGAAATTATTTTAAAAATTGTGCTAAATTGTATCAGTAGACTTAACACAAACAAGATAATTAGCCTGTGTGAAGTAATTTTTATTAAAAGAATGCTCTTTAATTTTCTACCTTATCACCTTCCCATTTTGTCTTTTTTTCCAAAGAGAAACTGGTAGCCTGGGTAGATTCAAGGCATCTTTAAGTGAAAACGTTTTGGGGAGCCCCAAAGAACTGATGAAGTTAAGTGTGCCATCATTAGTGTATGCTGTTCAGAACAACATGGCTTTCCTAGCCCTTAGCAATCTGGATGCAGCAGTGTACCAGGTAAGTGTAGCTAATGATAATGAAAAGCTCTAAAATCCCGAGACATTTTTATTATAGAAAGATTTTTGCTAATTCTACATTATGAAATAACTTTCTCAATATCAGAAATATTAATCTATGTCAGAGACTAGTATTAGCCAGATCTATTAATTCATTAATCTATTTCTAGGTGACCTACCAGTTGAAGATTCCCTGTACTGCTTTATGTACTGTTTTAATGTTAAACCGGACACTCAGCAAGTTACAGTGGATTTCAGTTTTTATGCTGTGTGGTGGAGTCACACTTGTACAGTGGAAACCAGCTCAAGCTACAAAAGTTGTGGTAAGAAACTAAATACAAACTATAACTAAAGTAGGCAACTTCTGTCTTACTTCAATCTTGTACACATCAGTCACAGTGATGACTACAGCAGGATCACATTTCTTTGATTTAAAGTAAACTTTGCCCTTTAGAAAGGCTTTTTTCCCTTTAGTTGTGGTATTAAGAATAGTAATACATACTAGTTTTCTATTTCTTGGAGAAATGTATTCAAATACAATAGAGATAGTACCTTTCACATGTTTTCCACCCCTTTGTTTTATCAGTGATGAAACTGAAGTCCAAAGAGATGTAGTGACTTGTCCCAAGATAATCACTAATGTGTGACTAAAACTGTCAACTTCTACATAGCGTGTATGTTTATTTCTACACTTTCAAAAACATCTCAGAAACACTAGACAAGGTTTTCTTCATTTGGTTTCCATTCTTTCTCCTTAACTGGCAGTCTCTTACGCTAGAGGTGTGGTATTCTGAGCACTGATAATGAAAATAGAGCCAAAAAAAAAAAAAAAAAAGCCCTTTAAAATTTTCTAGAGTGAATGTTAAGGTACTTACCTGCTGATTTTTTAAAAATACTGTATGTCCCAAAGAAAAATAGGAAGTGGACCTCTAGTGAATGACTTGCTGAAGGTCAGCAGTTTCTATCTATGATCAAATATGTATTCTTCAACTTTTAGCAAATAGACCACAGTTCTCTTATGAAAGGCAGCAGGGAATGGACAAAGAGCTTGTAAAAGTGGGAAGTCTATTCCTTTTTAGTAGTTACTCTCCAGCTTGGTAGAGAAATGTCTGTTTTTAGAAAGTGAGTTTTAGATTAATACGTACTGCCTTCAGAGGTTGTGGAAGGATGTTCATATTCTTGGTGATGTTTCAAAACATTTATCAGATACGTACCTTTTAATTCTGTAGAACTTCAGAGAAATAATTTCTTTGGGAAGGCAAACATTTAAATGTTAAATATGAGCTTTAAGTAATATCTTACTATTAGAAAAATTGTTAGATCCACCTCATATACATTTGTGAAAAGCTGTTAGTTGAGGTGAATTATAGGGCAGCTCATCCTACTTGGATCACTCAGGATTCTAAGCAGAATGCAGCTTTCTGTAACTACTTCTCATTGTTCTTGTCAGAATAATTTAAATCCCTGCTAACTCCATATGATGATCTTGTGCCCTTCCAACTGCCCCTTCTCCCCCATTTAAACAACTTTATTCCTTCTTTGGTATGGTTTCTAGACAGAAACCTCTCAGTCCTTGCCTCCAGAGCCCCGGAGACGTGTTTCTCTTCCAGATACACTGGTCCATTCTTGTTCTTCAGTATGTCTTAAAACTTCACACTGTCTCCAGATGTTGCCTGACTAGTGTGAGGTACAGCTTGATAATCACACAGCCCCATTTTGACTCACCATAAGATTATATTACTTTTCTGGGGAGAGCAGGGTATACACAACTATATATAACTGTGTGATACAAAATTTGTCTCATGTCTCATGTAATAGACTTATTCTCAACCAAAATGCAGGATGTGTTGGTATCTAGGAAGCTCATCCTGTTAGTTCTCTGCCAGCCCCTGGAGTTCTTTTCAGTTCTTACCTATTATTAGCTTTCCTTTGAGTGGTATGCTTTCTACAGTGGGCAAAAATGTGTCCTATCAGTTGTCAGTGAAAATTTTAGAACAGGACCAGAGTTCCTTAGTTTCATTGAGGCTTCCTTGAGGCTGCCTTAGCTAGGAGGTTCTGCCTTGGGTCTCTTACAAGGTTGTAGTAAAGCCATTGTCTAGGGCTGCAGTCAGCTATAAAGGCCCGACTAGGCCCAGAGGATGTTTCTGCCCCGGCTCATCATACTCAGACAAATTGGCACTGGTTGCTTGTCTGGCCTGATTTGATCCTAGTAGCATTTTTTTCTGTATAAGCATTCATTGTACTCTTATCGTCACTATGTGTTGTCTATAAAGATACTGGGCACATCTGTCAGATATCTCGCCAAACACTGTCTTCTTGGAATTCCTCTGATCACTTAACTCCAGGAATCCTTTCAGTAAAGAAATCTGGTATGTTTCACTCTTCAGGAAACCATGTTTTCCACTGGTGACTGTAACTTCTTCAAGTCATCTGAAAGTATTCTCTTTTAAGTATGTTTACAATTAAAAATTATCACTCACAGAGAAAATGGGAGCTAGATTTGGGTGACTGTTTTCTTGCCATGTCATAGATTATCTAGCTCAAGAAACATTCTTTTCTTCCTGAATAAACATACTTTAAAAAGCCTTTAAGGTTTTTTTTTCCTTACAAGCCTCTGGTTATTCTGAGTTTTCAATTCTTTAATACTATTTTTTAAATTTCTGGCTCTCTTACTCTTGATGCTCTGCACTTCAGTAAAGATGCCTTAATTAGTCATGCTGATTTCTTTATGTGTACTTTTTAACTCTACCAGAACCTCTTAATCCTGAACCATTTTCCCAATAGTCAGGGAATTCTAAGTGGAAGTTTATCTTATGACTTTTGGTTATTCAGAACTGGGGCAGTGTCGCTTAACTATGCTGTTGGGCTGTTACTCATGCTATGATGATATAGTTACTTTCTTGACCCAAAGTTTCCATCCTGTCCAATTCATCACCTGTCAGTTTCTTACCAGTGTTAAAGTCCAGAGAAGTACTTTCCATCACTGTTTCCTAAATGTAGAGATTAAACTGTCAATAAAACAAGAATTTGTTAGACACTCTAGTTGAAACAGTTTGCTGGACTCATCCCTGGGATGGGGCCTGACAATTTCCATTTGTAATAAATTTCCAGGTGATGCTGCTGCAGCTGGGCCAGGGACCACACTTTGAGAACCACTGGTCTACAATGCCTTCTGTTTCTCCTTTTATCTTCACACAATCATTTTAGACCAAGCTTTCTCTCTCAGGTACTTACTCTCCTTACATTAGGCTTATTTATTTTGAACAAGGTATATTCTTCCTTGTAATATTACAGGTGAGCCTCAGCCTTCTAATTTCAGTGATATCGTTGAGATAGTGTTTATCTCAAGGAAAGAGAGATGAAAGTTAAGAAAGAGAAAATGAAATTGGAACAGTAGGTTGGGACCCCATACACACCCATCTCTGGGGCTGTCTCTTGGTATGACGGTTATATATTCTTGTCAATCTCTTCTACACATGAAACTATAAAAGAAACAGAATTTTGTGAGCTGTGTGTTACCTTCTTTATTCATTATATAGCCTTGACTCTGGTACACAGAATGTATACTATAAATATGTGATGAAAATTCAATAAGGTAGAGTCTTAAAAAAGTCAATTTCCCATACTGTAGGTGATAAAGAACACATAGATAATTGCCATTTTCATGACAACACTATAATGGATTAGAGTCGTGGCAGAAGTCAAAATTAAAGAAGCAGGGGTTGGAATTTAGCTCACTGTTGGAGCGCTTGCTAGCAAGTGCAAAGCCTTGAGTTCAATCCTCAGCACACACTCTCCCACAAAAAAGAAGCAGGCCAAATATGGAAAACTATGCTAGAGTGCTTACTGGTATTAGGAAATAGGACATATATTATTATCATATGTCTATAATCTGAGGGACACATTTAAGTGCTGTGGTTAATTTCTGGATTGGACTTTTTGTTTGGTCCTGTCTTGTACAGAATAGCTGTGTCTGATATGAAATATACTTTTAGGAGAATTGTAACACAGATTATTTGTTTAGACTGTTGGATGAATTCTGTTTGTTGATCACTAAAAAAAACTTTAAAAATTACTATTCTAGGTGGAACAGAATCCATTATTGGGTTTTGCTGCAATAGCTATTGCTGTATTGTGCTCAGGATTTGCAGGTAAGTTATGAGAAACACCATTTTCCCTATCGTCACACTCTTTAAAAACATACTTTAAAAATGGACCTAGTTTATCTTGCTCAGCATAACAATATCAGTCCTAGAAATCCTTTATCTTATATTCTTCTGTGTTATCTTATTCAGTGTGTAGCCTTGTTTGACTCAGTGCAGACTTCAGTCCTTATTCAGACTAGCAGTTATCTAAGAATACATGCCTGTCATCCCTGTCCATCGCAGTCTGGCGAAGAACCCAACTGTAAATGGGGGCGGGGGAGACCTGAAAGTGGAGGAAATTAGCCTTCAGAGCTCAACTAGCTTTCTATTTTTCTAGAACTGGCACTAGTCAAACTAGCTCCTACTGCTATTAATATTATAGCTCAAAAACCTCGAATTCTCTACTTTAATAACAGCCTAGGAGCTATTGATAAAAAGAGAAGGTGGGTGGAATGTAAACAGTACAAAAAGCAGCTAGAAGGACAGAAGAAAACATAAAATCGCATCGAGAAAACAGGGAAGTCAGGTCATGTGTAGAGACAACTTCTCCAATGACTCAAGAAAATAAAGTCTGAATGCTAAGTGCAATGTAAGAAATGAAAGATGTTTTAGAAATAGTTCCGACAGACATGAAATTTAAAGCTCTTTTTCGAAAAGAATATATTAGCTATATGTCTTCATCCTTATTTGTACCTATTTTAAGCGTCAGGACTTTTTAATTTTGACTAGGAAATTACTGATTGTAAATAGGATGTTTCACAGGAGGAGAAATTCTAAATTTAGGAATATATTTAATTAACAATAGTATCATCCTAAATCTTCTTAGGAGCCAATAAATTAGGAATAAAAATTAACTCACCAAAGAAATAATACAGTTTTGATTTCTAGCAATAATTTTGAACAATTATGTCCAACACTGAATCTTTAGATCACAGTTGAGGAAATGGAGGGTGGTTTATGCTTAGAGTAACTAAGCACTGAATAAACGGTTTTTCCAGACGTAAGATCAAAGGTAGCCAAACAGCCATTTTATGTTTTCATTCTCTGGTTCTTTACAGCATAAATTCATCAAAAATACTATTTTTCATTAGACTTTTACATTGATAAATACTTTAATACCACTCCTAGGTCTCTAACACGTTTATAAGTTAAATTGTTAATGTCCTTGTTAAACATGCATTCATTCAAATACTGGTATATAACTTTTGAGGGAGGAAGAATCATGTACTCTTATTTCTGAAAAATATCTATGGACCCTCAACCCCAGAAAGCACAGATAACACAGTTTATTGCCTAGTTAGGGGTTCATGATCCTTCTGACAATTGTATATAAATAAACCTCCTTTAAAGGAAAATGATTTCACTCAGCAAGTTCTAGTTAATCTTATTTTGGTTATGTCATTCAGAAAACTAAGTGGTGATTATGTAGGTTAATCTGCAAATTTAGGTGTATTCACTATTAGGCAGATATTAAAGTGATATTAAGATAATTCCACCTAATAGTACAGTTTTCCAGCTGACTAAAGCAAGTCTTTTATTGGCATTAAGTAGCATAGAGTGGTTTTGTTATCTGTCCTGCTGCTATAATAAAGGCAGAAATGTTCTTAGGACATTTGAAGTTAATTCATAATATCTTCAATATTTTCATCTTTCAGGAGTATATTTTGAAAAGGTCTTAAAAAGTTCAGATACTTCCCTTTGGGTGAGAAACATCCAAATGTATCTATCAGGGATCATTGTGACATTAGTTGGCGCCTACTTGTCAGATGGAGCTGGAATTAAGGAAAAAGGATTTTTCTTTGGTTACACATACTATGTCTGGTTTGTCATATGTAAGTATCCATGAATTAAAGGCTCCGAGCAGACCCTTTTAAATACTGTCTTGACGTTAGATGTCTGTTATAAGGCTTATAGCATTTTGAAATTATTCCTTTGATACGGTGAATACTAGTTTGAAAATTTAGTTTTGGTTTTATTAACTTACTTTTGCAGCATAGCTATCCCAAAGCAATTTTGCCTTCACAATCAAAAGTATGTAATGTGTTAGCAGTAGATGTGTACAATTTAGTAGAAGACCACACAGCCCTTTGGGCGTCTTACAAACAATGTTATATAGGCACTACTCAATTTTAGTACAAACTCTCTCAGATGAGCACTTCTAGGAAAATAGTATTTTCCTTTTCCTAGGTAAATTAGTGTGCTGTATCTAGAAATGAAAATTAGCTCACCATCATGGAATGTTTCATTTTTTTGAGTGTTAAGATGTTTTTTTTTTGCATTCCCAAGTTCTTGCAAGTGTGGGAGGCCTCTACACTTCTGTTGTGGTCAAGTACACAGACAACATCATGAAAGGTTTTTCTGCAGCAGCTGCCATTGTTCTTTCTACCATTGCTTCAGTGATACTGTTTGGATTACAGATAAGTATGTCTCAGTTTGTATTAAGTTTTCATGGAAGAGCCTCTTATTTCCATGATTCACTTCATCTCTTATTAAAGCTGGCAGCTGGAGTCCGTGTGGTGGTCCACACTTGTTAATTCGAGCACTCAGGAGGCAGGAGGATCACCTGGCGTACAAGGGCAGCCTGAACTACATAGTGAGACCCTGTCTCAGAAAACGAGAACCAAAAACAAAAAACTGGCATTGGCCATATTGTGTATAGGAATTTCTAATTTAGTTACTACAATTTATCCTGTAAGTGTAGCAGCTCAGGGTTGTGTGAGATGTGTGCTAGCAGTACTTAGGCTGTTTAAATGGTTCTAGAGCTGAAGCTGAGGGTGCTCATTCTGTGTGAAAGCAGGAGCTCTACTCAGTTACTAAAAAGAGTGCGGTCAAGATCGTCCTATGTTCAGAAACAGGATGGATGACTTGAGTGAGTCAGGGTATACAGCTGGCCCTGTGCCTATAGATTCTGCATCCGTGGATTCAACCAGCCACAGATGGCAAATATCTGGGGAAAAATTGTTTCTATACTACCTGTGTAGAGACTTTCGTCTTGTCATTATTTCCTAAACTATGTAACAAAAATTTATATAGCATTACATTGTATTAGGTATGATAAGTAATGTATGAGTGATTTAAAGTACATGGGAGAATGGGTATTAAGTTACACGAAACTTGAGTCATCTGGAGATTTTGGTGTCTGAGTGGGTTGCTGGAACCAGTCCCCCTCAGCTACTCAGGGATAACTGCAGTATGATTTGGGTACTCAAGGAAACAGGGGACTTTAGGACATGATCACTTTCAGCAGTGGAATTAAACTATGTAGGCTTATTTTGAGGAAAGCAGAAAACATGTTTTATCTTTTCCTTTAGCTTGTATCTTCCTGTTTTGGACTTAGTTGGATATAAATTTTTTTATACAAAGATACTATTTCATTTAATATGTAATTTATATAAAATTTATTGTCATAGCTGGCATTCTGACACCATAGCTGTGCTAGTCCTTCTTATACAATTTCCCTAGCACTCATATCTACCATTAAGTTGGCTTCTGAATTACTTACTCAGTGATATTGACTTAGCATTGCAGGGTGCTTTTAAGCTGTGTGATAATAGTAATTTTCTTTATTGATCAGTTATACCGTAAACTAATATATGAAGAAAAGCTGCCAAAGGCCTAAAGTAAAAGAAGCAGAACTGGCTTATATTTGCATTTCATTTTAGAGCTGATTCCTCTTATAAATGCAAATAGAAAATACCAATGTTGCACAAAATCTAGAAGAACCATTCTGTAATATGATAGAAATCTTGTTTCTGCAGCCCTGGGAAAGTTGTATAAAGTGTCTCAGTTTTCTTTGTCTGTACAATGAGAATAATGTTGCCCATCTCCTAGAGTTGCTTTTCAAGTGATCTCGTTGGAATAGTGGCTGGCACACAGAAAGTAAGCTTTGTAAGGCCAGCCATTTACCACTGTAGTGTTAGGTATCTCTAGACTTCCCTTCCCTTAGATAATCTTACTTGACTGGCGTAAAATTTTAATTGTAGTTCTCATCCTTTCTTATGTTCAACATTAATCCTTCTGTCTTTTCTCCTGAGGAAAATTTGCTTTTGGTTAATGTTTTGTCTTGGCAAGATCTTTCTGTTAACTAGTTAGACATATGATATAAGCCACTCTCCTTTTTGAAGACAAAGATGGTCTTTTCTAGTTAAAAGTGAGGTAAAATCATAGCTTGATATCATTTTTCTGCATGCCATTTTTAAAAGCTATGAAGACTGTGCGGTTAGTTGTACTTGATTTGTTTCAGCTTTTAATAGAATATACAGTTTTGATATAAGCACTAATTTATATAATGCCTACATGTCAAGTTTGGGTAAGTTGTGGTTCAGTTTCTTACATATTGATTTTTCAGGATTAAGATAAAAAGGCGCTGGGGATTTAGCTCAGTGGTAGAGCGCTTGCCTAGCAAAGTGCAAGGCCCTGAGTTGGATCCCCAGCAACACCCCGCACCCCCAAAGAAAGGGTTAAGTCTGTTAGGAAATGTAATTTTGTACAGTAAATTGCCATTTCACCTATTTAGAAATTTTCGATGATTTGAATAATTTATCATCTAATTCTGAATTTTATTCAACTTTTTTTTTTTCTACACTTCTACAGATTTCTGGCATCACAGGGAACTACATCCTAATGCATTTTCTTTTGTATTTACATATATTTCATATTTGCATACTTTAAACTTATGTAGTTTACAGGGAAGCTATTATGTTGTCAGAGTGGTGCCAGATGAGCATAATGATGTCTTCAAAAGTGCTGTGAGTGATCAGTGATTGTCACTTGCTTGATTTTACTACTTTTTCTTTTTGCTAGAATGGGTAACTTTCTAAAATTTATCATCATAAAAACAGAAAATTCAGCTTTCTCATATATCTGGTAATGTTAACCCACAGTTAAAATTCTTTCAAAATTTAAATTGATGATTGTTACAGAGTTTTAATGGCACAAATACACCCTAATTTTTTTTTCCCCCAGCACTCACCTTTGCTCTGGGTACCCTTCTTGTATGTGTTTCCATATATCTCTATGGATTACCCAGACAAGATACCACATCCATCCAACAAGGAGAAACAGCTTCAAAAGAGAAAATCATTGGTGTGTGATATGAGCCTCAAGATTACTACTGTGACTAAACAGCTTGCATTAAACTAGAGCCTTAAGTCAATCCCAGAAGGTAGCTTAAACAAATAGCCACAACAAATTAACTGTATGGCCTAAGAATCAAGAAGAAAGCTGTACGAATGAATTGCTAATACAGAGACAATTGTGGACCTGTTTGGGGTCAAGCTGTGTTGTTTTAGAATGAAGGAATTTTATTATTGTGTATATATAATGTATATAACAAGTATGGAGATGATACGGTATTGAAAAATCATGTGAAGCTACAAAATCAAACGATAAGGTATGGAACACTATTTTAAATGTTGAAGTGCCAAAGCCATTTCTGTACTAACTCTTCTGTTGTTCAGGTACCAGGGGAGAATGACCCCTCCTTGTTCTTTAGTTCATTCACGTACAGTATTTTGTCTCAGAAGCAGTAAAGACCTAGCTCTTTCAAAAAAAGACAGCAGACAGGCTAGTTCAGAAACAAACTGAATGTGTAACTTCTCAAATGGAATCTATTTTGTAACTCAGACAATGATTTCTGGGTGGTGACTGAGTACTCCTTTAGTGCTATATTTGTGCCATTCATTGTCTGGTTCATATTTCTTTCCTGATAGATATATTTGTTTTTAAAAAAATTTCTAAAATATCACTTTTATACTTTTTTTTAATGAAGTATGGTTAATTGTTGGATTCTCAATAATTTGTGAAATTTCAGTGTTTTAAGAAATATTTCTAAAATGGGGAAACTTCAGCAATAAATTTTATTTATATGAGTCTTCTTTAATCACTTTTTTGTATTGTAGATAGATGTGACCATTAAGATAATGGACAAACATAAAGCTAAATGTTGATTTTTTTTTTTCCTGTATGTGGAACTATATCAAGTAAGGTTGTTTGCAAATAACAGCTACAACTCAATTATGACAAGCCTTACCCCACCGAAAGGAATTTAATAGGAAGGACCACAATTGGGGATATAGAGCTCTAGATTGTAGGAATTAATGAAGAGACTTCTTAGGGAGCTGCTTTGATGGAGACTTAGCTCTAACCATTGCCATTCCTGTATCATCTACTCAAGATTTACTACTCTGGAGGTTACCACTGATCTTAGGAGGAGAAAGATTCCCCAAAGTGGAGAGGGATATTTGAGATGGAAAACATGTCCCTATTGTATATTTTTATCCAACAGCTGGTTTGTGCTAAGGGAATATGTAGCTACTTTAAACAGAAAATTAGCAATCTGGAAGCCAATTCACTTAAAATGAAGACGTGGATGAATCTCTTCTAGGAGTAGGAAGGTAAACCATATTTGCCAATATAAAACTATTTCTGTTCCAGCTGATGAAGTTTTGGTTCATGCTAATTTGGTTCTCTTTTCTTAAAAACAGATGTTCACTGGTATTTAGAAGACTCTTTTTTTGTGGTGGTGGGTATCAAACACATTATAGGCAAGTTCTATATTACCGAACCACACCCCTAACCCCTAGAAGACTTCTGTTAGCAATATTTATAAGAAAGTACAGCAGACCTGAATAGAAAGGATGGCAGAGGACAATGCCTGTGCTCTTACTCATGTTTCCTAGTCTGAGCCCATGTTATCAAGTCACACAAAATATATCTCACCCACACAAATACATGGAAGAAATGTTTAAACTCCAAATTACGTTTTAGCTGCTACATTTTATAAAAACATCCTAACAATGTTTCTATAAGTAATTCCTTGCAATTAAAATGTATTCAGTCCCTCAGTTCACATAGTAAGTTACCAGCATATATCAACTAAAAGGAAAGCATAAGGTAGGCTCTGGGAGTAGTTATTAACTATCTTGTCAATAAAGTTGTTATCTTTGGTCTCTATATTCGTTCAAAACTAGCCATGATTTTTAAAAACTTAGGATCCTTCCCCTATCATCAATTTCTGGAAGAATGACACTGTAAGAAACCTCAAATCAGAATTTGAATTCTCATCCATTACTTGCATTATACCAGAATTTTTTGAATTTAAAAAGACTTAGTTTACAAATATATAATTAAGCACCTACTGACCATAAAGGAACTCACATGACTTGTAAGCAAAAAGATTAAGCAAGCTGAGTGTGATGGTGTATAGTTGTACTTTCAGCTATTCAGGAGGCTGAGGCCAGCCTGGCTAACAATGGTAACAGCCTTTTGTTGAGACTGTCTCAACAAAACAAAAACAAAAAAAGATTACTAAGTCACTTACACTTAGTAAAATACACTGGCACAAAATAATAGTTTATATTATAATCTGAACAGCAAAGCACCTATAAACAAATAATTTGAATTTATTTAGCATTTTAATAAGCCTTTTTAATGAGAAATTACATTCTACATACAGGTATTATTCCAAGAAGTTTCATTCCATTGGCTAGGACATAACGAACAGCTTTGAAAAGATGAAGTCTGGCCTACAAAATAAATCGAAGAATGATTCAATGTTCAATAACATGCTAGTTCATGTAATTAAGCATTTTAGAATTCTAACTTTCTTCTAATTTAAAGTAGGAAGAATACCTCAAATTGCCCTAGAATTTACCATAGACCAGCAAAGATACTCATCCCTTTGTATAGTAAGACTAGTATGGAAGGGGTTGTGGAATTGGAGAACAGTTTATCACCTGATGCAGGAAGATGGGTTTCATAGTCTAGTATTTTGGGAAGTATATAAGCATGTATTGTTACAGCCCACCTCTCATTATTGTCTGAGTCAGAAAGTGCTGAACAAGAGAATGCTATTTCAGAAAAATTTATAAGACTGATTTGAATATCCTGTAATAACAGTTTTGAGCTGTTGGAGATTACAGAGAATAATTCAACATAACGTACCGCAGCCACTTCGGGAGGACTGTCTTTTATTTGGAGTGTTTTGTGTGCCACAGCTGCAAGATGACTGAAACAGGAAGGGAGGAATCATGATGGGGACCACCAGTAATCTCCGGATGTAACCTATAAGCTTGATAGCTCACCCTACCTCCTCAACTTTAAAGCCACTAAAGGAGGTATACAAAATTGTAAAGCTGAGACTGGAATTCCCTTCCTTTTCTACCACAGACAAAACACACTAAACTTTAGATTTTGGTCCTGGTTCTACAAATCAGGTGACAAATTCTTAAGATTATGATTTCACTGTTAGCTTTACAAATATAGAGTATTGTCCTTATTTAGTCCGTTTGTCCGTATTTAGACGGTATTTAGAAGTATAACATGGCATGGTGAGGAGGTGGGGTATGGACTACTTATCAGTTCACTCTGCATACACACAGAGCGCTCAGCTTTAAAGTGACTTCTGTGTTTAGGTATGGCAGCAAGCAGAACAATATGTGTGACAGAAATACTTAGGACATTCATTTAATGATTATGTGACATTTCTTAAGACTTTCTGGTGTTTTCACTTCTATATGTCTAAGTAGAACTTAAAAAAATCATTTAAATCTCAGAGAGATACGGTAAAAAGTATACAACAAGCCAGGCATGGTGATACATGCTAGTAGTCCCAACACTCTGGGAGCCTGAGGTGGGAGGACTATCTGAGCCCATTCTGGGCAAGTCAGTGGCTTAGCGAGACTCATCTCAAAAAGAGCTACTGCTCAGTGTGAAAGTCCTGGGTTCAAGTCCCAGTACTCCCCACCCGAAAAGGTAGTCTCAGTTTGATTCAGTAAAACTTCAGTAATAGCAAAATTTTCTGTTTTAAATAGCTTTATGGGAAAATAAACCTGATTATATACAAGAGTAGACTCAACTATTAAAAGCTAAAACTATGAAATTTCTATTGAGTGTCACTGATTCACCTTCCCATTCACTGTCTACCCTTTTGATGACTGAATTTTCTGTTTCTGCTAGGAACTCTTTTATGGACTCCACTGTGTGAAAAGTAGTCTAAATGGCAAAAAGGCCCATATATGTGTTCCTTCTCATCCATCCCAGTACTATGCTTCATTCTTCCCAGCTCCTTGCTTCTCCTGACTAATATCTGCTGCTTTCCTCTGAGCAGCTCTCTCTGGGATAAAGTCGTCTCTTAAGTTGACTGTCACAGCACATGTGCACTGTGCTGCAACTTGTATGTCATTGTTGGTTTCTAGTCACTTGATTATAGTGACTGTCTTACATCATTGAATTAAAAAATATCAACTACTAATTGGCAAAGATGAAACAAGAATTCCTATAATTTAAAGCACATTAACTTTTAGGACACAGGATTGATCAGAAAACTTTGGATTAAAAAAAGGTCTCTTGTTGGATCTGGTATCAATATCTGAAAATAGGAAGATTATGAAGTACCTTAGAGTTAGCAGGTAACTAACAATGTGCCTGGGTTGAAGGTCCCGAGATGATCTATAAAGCACCTCATCAAACCTAAAAGAAAGATGACAAGTGGATGGCAGGGGGACATGTTCACATGTTACAATAAGATGTTAAAACACCTTGGATGTGAGAGTGACAACATCACGAATAGTAGAAACCATATGAAAAAAGACCTGTGTACACTTGAAAGCAAATGAGTAGTTTTCTTTCTTACAAATTCCTTGATGGCAGGAACTTTCTAAATCATTGTGATAACCCACAGACCTAGTCTAGAGCAAAGACTTAAATCATGGCTGTTACAATGAATGTACAAAGTCTGTAGCCACGTTGAGACCAGCAAAGCACCCTCAAGGCTAAGAAAATCAGATTTATTTTTCTTTGCAAATTAGCTACCTGTGAGTAAATTTTTTTGATGCCTAGAAAGAACCACTGACTACTGTGTGGCAATCAGAGAAAACTGCCTTGTTTATAACTACTCACATCCTTTCTAGACACTAATCTCTACTGACAAGTCTAGCTTCAACACTCGCGAGAACAAAAGGTATGGTCCTTTGCCTAGTATGAGTGTGTCGTACAGAAGGATGTACAGTATTTGAGGCTTTGAGCTAAATCAGGAGGCAAATGAGGGACCTATGGTCTCTTGGAAGCTGGTCAAAGGCAGAGATTTTCCTTCACTTAGAACAGAAGGTGAGAAGATGCTCTTTTCCAAAACCAAAAGTTATGCCTTTATCAGGCTCTGCCTTCCCAGACAATGGGCTACAGAATGCCAGACATCCGCATAATGCAATGGTGCCAGCATTTGTAAGACTCAAAGACTGTCTCTGAGTACTGGCTTAATACATGCACTTCCATCTGCCCCCAAAAGGCAGACATTTTTAGCATGTCTTTAGGAAAGAATCAGATTCTAGAGGCAGGAGGCAGCCATTGGCCTACTGACTTTAGAGGTCAGCAAAACTAACCAGCCAACAGTCAACTCAGTAAGCAGAAGCAGACTTGGTAATATCAGAAAATCTCCGTACCTGAGAAGATGCTGGAGAACTGAAATCGATTGTGGCTCTTGTAAACAAGCAGTGTTGAAATCATTCAGATAACCACATCCAAAAGTCTCTTCCAAACTGTTGGCAAATTTTAAAGTTGAAAACCCAAGTCATCCAGAGTCACAGTTGCAGGTGATGAACACTATCTCATAATCCAGTCTTGTCTCCTTAATATAGACCCAGACCTTGATGTCAAGTGTTGCACCTGAGTCCTCAAGTTCCCCTAAATTTGTTTCCTATCTATAAAATGTAGGTAAGGTTCTTTGGCAGGGTTATTCTGAGGACTAAATAAGGTAAAATGTATAAAAGCATTTCTTACATAGGTTCTGAATAAATATTTTGAAATAACAACAACAGAAAGTCTGAGCTTTTGTAAGTTTTTGAATAGGAGATGTTGAAGAAGCCCAGAAAACAGGGCCTGCTGTGGGTCTTAGAAGCACACCAGCCCCATTCCACTCTACAGAGGAACAGCAGCATGTTTCCCAGCAGCCTGTTCTCACCTGTGGAGGCGGGCGTGTGTGTACTGCAGGAAGACTCCTGTGTCCCCACGACTCTGGAAAACACGATCCCAGCTGAACTGGTAGTCAGATAAGAGCAAACCTCTGAAG
Source organism: Hystrix cristata (assembly GCA_004026905.1). Lineage (NCBI taxonomy): Eukaryota > Metazoa > Chordata > Mammalia > Rodentia > Hystricidae > Hystrix > Hystrix cristata. The sequence continues at coordinate 20,933 of PVJO010010695.1, read as the reverse complement.
TCCTAAAATGACAAAGTAAAATCTTCAGCCTGGGATTTGTTCTCCTACCAGACAAAACGGTTTTAGAGAATGGAACCTTAACATACCTGAATAATAAGTGCTGCAAGCCCAACCCTCTCTGCAGTCTCCTGTGGGTTCTCAAGTTCTTTAGTTGCTAAAACAAATAAAGTCAGCTATGTTTAAAACTGCACGACACTGTGCCCAATCATGGATCAAAGTGAAAACAAAAATCTGCCAAAAATATATGCTGACAAGAACAAACAAGTTCACAGATGGCACTTTACTTCCCTAATTTAGGTTAATTTACCTGACAAATTTACTCTGTTTACATTAAAGGAAAGAAATACAAATTAATTTTTCTTACAAGTACCCCTTGTACGACATTACATATAGCTAATACTTATTTTTTTCAAGGATGAAGGTTAAAGACATGAACTTGTGACTTGTATCCAATTTATAACATACGACTCTCATGACAGTTCAGGTAATAGGACAATGCCAAAGCTGTCTATGAAAAGAACACTAAGGTTGTATGAATTCAGATTATTAAAATGAACAACTGGGCAGTACATCTAAAACTGGCACCTTAAATTAGTGAAAGTTACTTTTGATGCAGTTAGTGACAGTTCAGTGGAGGGACAGTTATAATAAATCACACTGCCCAAAAGTCCAGCAAAACATAACAGTGTGAACCATGACTTTAATAATAATAAACTGAATTTACTCTTAACTGACGCCATGTTCTGTAGCATCTTTAGTCGAATCTCATTTAAGACATCTTCCAGAAAAGTGACATCGCCTCTTCGGGTCTTCATTCCCTGCACTACTCCAAAGGGCACATGCTGGCACCTGCAAAGGAGGAGCATTTTATCAACCTAAAGCTAAAAAAGAGCTAGTGATCTGAGTACATCATAATACCCTTTCAGAGTAGTTCGAACTTTAACCCTTGCAGCAGTTTTAAAAAATGAAGAAAATGAAATGAGATGTGATCTGTTGTATGCCACAAAACATATTAAGCACAGCTTCATTTTTTTGAGACAAGCACTAACGTGATTAAACTACTGAGTTCCTTTATGAGGAAAAGGAGATAGGGATTAGGAATTTTGAAAAAAGACACTGACAGCAGATGTCTAATAAAAATACATTTATCAGGACATAGATTAATAAAAAAAAAAAACCTATTTTTTCCATATCATATCTTGAAACAAAGAACTACAGTCTGATTGAAAACCTCTCTAGGTACATTTTTGGGCTTGGCTGACCTAATTCAGTGTTAGTGACCCGGAGCAGGCAGTTAAGAACCATGAGACATTACCTTTCTGCCCAGTCATATCCCATGATCTTCAGCATTTGGAACAGTTGCTGAAAATGCTTTTGTTGCCCTTTATCTGCCTTGGAAAGGCAGTGTATTTAAAATAAAAAAAAACAGTGGTAAGTGAATATATAAATAGGTTGGACCTCAAACAAACGAACATATAAGTGATTGTCAATATGCTTTAAAGAAACACAAAAGTAAGACCCCACAAGAAGAATGTCTAAGTTGAATGCTCTACAAAGGAAGAAAATAAAAGCTGCAGCATGCCACTAGGCAGGGAGGATACAGGAGCTTTGATCTCCTGAGTGCTGTATTTAAAGTCTTCTGTTTTCAGTTATCATGGCATCTATCTCCAGAAAGACCAAACTCTAGCTTTAGGATGTTTGATAGCAACTTTCTTAGTAAAAAGAGAGGTTGCATCTGAAAATGGAAAAAGAAGAGACTAAAATACCTCTCAGCAATAAAAGGAGCAATACTGACACAACAGCTTGGACACGTTTCAAGGACATTCACTATGCGAGGTGAAAAAAGCCAGTCTCATAAGGTTTCATATTGTATAATGCCGTCTATGCAGCACTCTCAAAATGACAAAATCTGTGATGGAGAACAGGATTGGGGTTGGAGGAGAGGTTAAGTGATTGACCATGAGGGAAGAACAGTTTTATATTCTGAATGTGGTAATGGTTACATAAATCTATATGTGTGATAAAATTTCATAAAACCAATCCACAAAATGTGCATGTGAAATCCGAAGAAATCTGAGTAAGGCCTCTAGAAATATCAGTTTCCTGATACTGACAAAATACTATGCTTATGTAAGATATTATCTTTGGGGGCAGCTGAGTGAAGGTACATGGAAACACTACTATTTTGAGTCTTAAGATATTTTTGAAATAAAAAAAAATTCTTCAAAAATATTTCAATTACAGTGGCCCATACACATTAATTACATATAATCATTTTCCTAATTTGGATAATATTTTTTACTGTAAAGCAATGTAAACTTTTTCATTTTTAAATATTTTAAAAACTTTTTTTTATAGAGAGGTTACCATTTTACATACACTTAAGGTTGAATTCTCTCCTTAGTTGGACAAAAGTACTTTTAAATAGTTTTCCAATATGGTATCCAATTTTTATCTGTGCAATCTGCATGAGGTAGGAGTCAAAACCTTTTGTTCTTTATTGTGATTACTTACCACATAAATCATTGTATCAAAATTATACCTGTCCATTCGATCTATAGCAGCTGCAAGGTCTCTAAAAAAATGGCATAAGTCAAGAGTTGTTATACAGATCTGGGTAATAATTGGTTTCATCTCTTTAACAGTAATGAGAATCTTCTATTTAAGAACTCCTATGTTGTCCCATAGTTGGGGCTGTATAGTCCTGATACATATCTTAATACAAAATAACAGTAACAAAGTTAGGTACGGGAAAAGCAGCAATAATTAAACTTCTGGGAAAAGTAACTGAAAACAAAAATAAAAAAAAGCTCTAAGACAAGTAGTAATGAAAGCTGAAATAGTTCTAGGCCAGGAATCTTGTCGGTAAATGTGTTATGTATGATTAAGTTCCTATTGAAAAGAATCACTAGTCACTTTTCTGCAACAGATTTTCTTAAATAACACAAGTAAAATACAGGTGATATAGTAGATGAAGAGGCATCTTCTAGCTGTTCTATTAATACTATCAAGGACTTTCAAAATCTTGGGTCACTCATAAGCCATGCCTCTAGTGCATTTTAAAACCTTTTTCTTTTCTTTTTTTTTTTTTTTAACAGGGGAGGGGTTTGAACCCAGGGCTTTGGCATGGCATGGAAATACTCTAAAACTGAGCTACATTCCTCGCCCTCTACTGCATTTTAAAAGCCTATATGTCCTTAGATGAAAATTTCATTTACCTTTTTTATCTCTAGTTAAATACAAAATACCCAATTTATACATAGGATGCAACAATGAAAAGCCATGAACTATGAAATTTTAAGATTTTTAAAATACTGAAGTTGAAAATTCATAATATATGATACTGGAAGAACTGAAAAAAATTCTTAAATCTTTTGAAATGTTGGAGAGCATCAAAATGTCATCAGTACCCCATCCTGACACCATATGGAGTGCGCAATCTCAGTGGAGCCACAGACTAGTTTTTGAGGAAGAAGAGAACCTTACTCTTTATGTATAAAGCATAGATATGCACATAACACATACAGATATACTGCAGAGCTCAGGCCCTGAAATTTCATGAAGGTTAGCAATTGAGAAACATATGGCTAAAAAGGTTTCTAAGATGGATAACAGTAGTAACAGTAGTTTGAGAAACACTCATAAAGTGAAGATTATCACAAACCTGGTGCTCTCAGTGAAAGAACAAAAGAGAAGAATTTAAGAGACAATTCTAGTTTGAGTATGCAGAAAGCTGGAGTAATGCCAGGTCATTTAGTCTAGGTCTCCCACTTGAAAAAGCAGGAAACCATGGCCCAGACTGTGAAGCGAAGGCTATGTAGCATAGCAAAATTCCAGGTCTCCAGCCTCACTGCTGTTTTCGGTATTCTTCTGCGCTTTGCTTTGTCTGATGTAACAACTCTAATTCATACTACACACACAGATGTATTCTATAAGGAACCCACAGTGGCAAGAAAACAATTATTTCCCGCCCCCCCCAAAAAGAGAAAACCAGAGGCTGTCAAACCCCAAGTGGCCATACAGGTGAAACCCACTATAAAGCTGCCAGACATCTTCTGCCAAGAAATCATTGGAAAAAACCTCCCTACTAAAGATTCCTATCCACTATTCCCCAATTACGACCCCATTCAGCTCGAAGAGGCCAGATCAGTCTTCACAAGGTTCCCCAACAGAAGGTGGATGTTTTTCTCAGAGTGGGGAATGTAGGGACAGGGGTCCCCGTAAGTAGGGAAAAGATAGGGTAAGGGCCTCGTTAGACGTTATTAAAAATTAATACACAATTTTGACCTCTATAACCAGACTCTGAATGCCAGACAACTATAATCGAATAGTTAGACACAAATGCAGCTACATTCTAACAGTTAAGGAGACACAGGGAAAGAGACTAGTTCCAGGAAGGCACCAGGTAATCTGATTAACATAAAGAAAACAAACTCTCCCTTTTGATTCTTACATCTGCATTTGAGGGAAATCAAGGAAGAGGTGACAGACAAGCCCAAGAGCCAATCAAATTCCAAGGGCCAACCCAAGGAAAGAGCCTCAATAAAAAGGGGCTACAAAGAAGGGCCCACGAATATTTCGCTTTCCAATGCTCCCTACTCATCTTTCATCTCCCTTTACCCCCTTTTCCCCACTTTTAAATAAACTGTCCTCTTAAAAAAAATAAAAAGAAAGAGAAAGTACAGGTATTAATGGAAACACATAGACAGATGCAGACCTAACTGACAGTCCCTATAATAAAGGACAGATGACACAGATCAGGACAGCAGTAGTCTTTCTGACAAGAGAATGGACATTCCTCATAACTACTTGCTCACAGGTTTCCATGTCTAACAATTAGCTGGCATACACATACACAAAATGTATAATTTTTGTATCTAGGAAAAGAATGTGCCTTTTATACATAGGTTTCATTTCCTCACTTCAATTGCATGGAATTTATAAAGGGAAAGGTCAAAAGTAATAGAGATGAATTTTTAAGGGGCAGTTAAAAGACATGCTTTGTTGCTGAAAGTTGGTTCAAATAAATGATAGTAGCAAATAATAAAATCTAATTACTTTGTAATAAAAGTGGTTTGTGCAGGGGCTGACAGTATAGCTCAGTGGTAGAGTACTTATCTTACATGCATAACACCCTCAGTTTGATTGCCAGCACTGCAAAATAAGTTTATTATAAAGGACCTAGGTTTTATAGCTTGCTGTGTAAATTCTAGGATGTTAAGAAATTGTAAATAGTTTTCAAGTCAATTTCCTGATGATACTAAACCTTCCAGGAACTATAACTTGCAGTTACCTAAAGGAACCTAATTAAGTATTTTAAAAATATGACAGCAATAGATTTGTAATAAAATGACTGTGTTGGCATTTGTCCTGCACAGGGAAGACGAAGTCATATACACATCCCATGTTCACCCTCACAGAAGCTACAAACCTTGTTGCATAGAGAGAGGTCCCATCACTTCGCATTACCGTACAAATTGAAGAGGGGTCACCATTCCCAGAGAGATCCACTACAGCAGTTCCTTTTCTAGAAATACAAGACGGCAACTCTAAAGCAACAAAATAAATTTAGACCTTTAAAAATATAACATCTATAACATTATCTTCGGCAAACCAGAAGCTATTTTTATTGCTAACGTACCAATAAGAAGTGTCAACTCAAGCTATAACCAATAGAAAGAAACAAATATTACAAAGTATGACTGAGTTATATTAAAAAGTGGGTATTCTCCTCCCCTTTCTAAATCTGTAGCATTGGATAAGGTACACACATAAAATCTTTACTATACCTAATTGAAAAATGAGATCACAACTGCAGCTTGACTATGAAATATCACACTTTTTTTTCTACTGCAAATTGTTATAGCATTCAATATTGGGCTAATTTTTTTAACATGCCAAAAGTACTGTGTGCTACAGAAACCATACAATTTTAGTAATGTCTTTACTGCCTGACCAAAAACCGCAACTTGCATATGACAGAGATTTCCTTAGGACATCACTGAGGATGCTGCTATCTATATTTTCCATGTCTTCCTCATAAAGACGGTTAGGAGAAACTTTGGTTTGATACCACGACAGGTGAAACGCCTAAGCAGCTGGTTTGTTTGTTTACAGACAGCTAGGGTCTTATTAGTGGTATCATTTTTCTGTTTGTTTAGCTAACAGGGAGCTAAAAACAAAATTAGAAAGAAGTGGGCAAGAAAATGAAATATAAGGAATCCAAATTTGAAAGGAAGAAGTCAAATTATGTTTGTTTGCAGGCAGTAAGATCTTATATATAGAAAACTCTAAAGACTTCACCAAAAAACAAAACTAGTAAAGTTGCAGCATACAAAGTCAAACAAAAACCAGTAGCATGTCTATATACCAATAATGAACTATCTGAAAATGAAATCCCATTTATAATAGCACCCAAAAATTGAAAATACTTAGAAATTTTAGCAAGGAGGTAAAAGATCTGTACAGTGAAAATTGATAAACGAATGTAAGAAATCAAGACGCAAATAATTAGATACTCCTGTGTTCGTGGACTGGAAAACTACTGTAAATATGTCCATACCATCCAAAGTGATCTACAAAATCCCTATCAAAAGTCTCAAATTTTTCACAGAAATAGAAAAAATACTTCTAAAATTCACATGGAGAAACAATGGGGAAAGGACAATTTCAAAAAATATTATCAAGAAAACTAGGTGCCTCATGCAGAAGAATGAAACTGGACCACTGCCTCACCCCATATTAAAAAAAACTACTCAAAATAGATTAAAGATGTAAACTGAAGACCTGAAATTGTAAAACTATTAGAAGACAGAACATAAGAAACAAAGATTTCTTGATCCCAAAAGCACGTAAGAAAACAAAGACAAGTGAGATCACATCAAACTAAAAAGCTCCTAAAAAAAAAAAAAAAAAAGAGCTCCTGCACAGCAAAGGACGCAATCAACAAAGTGAAGAGAAAAACCTAGAAGGTGGGAGAAAATATATCCAAACCATAATCTCATAAGGGGTTAATGAGATTGTAAGAAATTCAAAATCCCAATAACAAGAAAACAAATACCCTGATTTAAAAATGGGCAAAGGATTATAGAGACATTTCTTAAAAGACATACAAAAGGCTAACGGTACATGAAAAGGTGCTCAGCATCACTAAACTCGGGGCAAATTAAAATCACAATGATAGCTCCTCACCTGCTAAGATGGCTTTTATCAGGAAAACAAGGGACAACAAACAAATATTGGAAAGGAATCCCTGTATACTACTGTTGGAAATGTAAACTGGTACAGCTGTTAGATAAAACAGTATGAAGTTCTTTAAAAATTTTTTAAAAATAGAATCACAAAATTCTAATAACCCCACTTCTGGGTATATACCCAAAGGAAATGAGATCAGTGTAAGACATTTACATTGCCATGTTCACTGCAACATTATCCATCACATCCAAGATATGGAATCAACGCAGAGTCCAGATGATGGATTTTTAAAAATGTGGTCTATACACATCAGTGAATTCTAGTCAGTCTTATAAAAGGAAATCCTGTCATTTGTCACAATATGGATGAACCCAGAGGATATCATGCTCAGACAGACAAGCCAGGCACAGAAAAACAAATATGGCATGATCTTATTTACACATGAAATCTGAAAGAATTGAGGCCAGAAACAAAGTAGAATGGTAGTTACCAGGGATAGGGAATGGGGTGATACTAGTTACAGGGTATGGAGTTGAAGTTAAACAGGAAGAATACGTTCTGGAGAAATCTGTACAGCATGGTGATTATAATTAATGATAATGTACAATGCAAATAAAAATTGTTAGGAGAGATTTTAAATGCTCTCATCACAGCAAAGTGAATGATTTTTAGATAGTTAATTCTCATCATAGCTAAGATTGTTAATTAGCTTGGCTTTGGGGGGTATGTATGGATGTGTGTATGTGTATCTCAAAACAGCACAATGCATTTCATAAATATATCCGTTTTTGTCATTTGTCAAAAACATTTTTAAAAAAGGAGGAAAGAATTCTACCATAACACAAGGTAACACAATCCCAGTAGGTATCAACTAACATCTCTGATCTTATATTATTTTTCCTGTCCCTATTTCCTAATTTTCTCACTTTATTCTTTCAAAAGGCTATAGCATTAAATGTTTGTTGAGAAGGATGAGATTTTTTTGTTTTCAAACTAAGGCTCAGTCAGAAAGAGTAAGTTGTTTTTCAAATTATGCCTATCAGTTTTTGTGTGACCTGAGGTAGGTCACTTATATTTTCTGTGGTTTAGTTCCTTCATATAAAGAAAGACAACATCCTTTCTCCCACTCACTCTTACTAGGCTTTTGCTATGTCAGCAAGAGAGCATATGGGAAAGTAGTTTGAATAGCAAAAAAAATGCAAAAAAAAAAAAAAAAAAGAAAAAAAAAAGGCTGAAAAGGCTGCACACCACATTCTATTGTCCTTACTGAAGGAACACATCAATACCAATTTTCAAAGAACACATAACTTTACTGAAGAATAATAACCTGATCATACATTGTTTTTTGTAGTAGTCCTTTACTGTCCAGCAACTTTAAGACTTCTTGAGATTTTTCACGATAAAATGATTCTCCTGAATATTCATCAAAGTATATTCCTAGACGCTAAAAGGGTTCAGAAATAAAAGAAACAAAATACTAGTTAAATCTCCAATAATCTTACCCCAAAACAAAATTAAGGATGCTTTACCATCTGTCACACAGATGGAGAAAATACAAACTAGCTCAAGTTACTCCTCTGCTCAAATCATCTAATGACTCATACCACACAGGTTAAGTCCTCATAATGGTACTAAGCCATTCAATACAGCAAAGGTACATGTGGCTACTTAAACTAAATTAAGTAAAATTGAGAATTTAGTTCCTCAGTCAAACTGGTCACACTTCAAGTGCTCAATGACCACACATGGCTAGTGGCTACTATGGCAAAACAGAATTTTCCTACCACAGCAGGAATTTTCCTACCGCAGCTACCGGGGAGCTCTGGAGAATGGACTATATCATGCCCCACATTACACCCTCTTTAACTTCTTTCCTAACAGTTTTCATCTTATTTATATATTCTAGCTACATGGCTTCTTTATCAAAACTCTTCTCACGCTACTCATGTAACACACCTGATTGATTTTACGAACTACCACCATCTAACAGACTACATGTACTTCTTGTTTGCTCTATCTTTAACTTATTTAATTTGCTTTCTCCATGCTAGAATGAGAGCAAATTTTTTCTTTTATTCACTGTTGTATATAGTACCTGCCTTAGCAAATGTTTATTAAATGAATGAATTTATACCCATCATAAACAGGCCTAAGGAAGTGAAAGAAGAAAAAATGAGTAAGAAAAAGTGAAGGAATAATAGAAGAAAGAAAAGCCAGACTGACAAGAAGTATTAGAATGTTATCTGGCATTGCTTAGTCTCAATTTTCAACTCAATCAGAAATCTCTTCCTACATATCAGCTTAAGCCGCAACTTTACTAAGCAGTAGCACCAGGGAGAACTAGATACACATCACAGGAGAGCACACGGATGTATACATACCTTGTAAATTTGACTGTACTCTTTAATGCTCAAGTCCCGAAATCTTTGCCACAGTGAAAGTGCTTGAATGTCACCCAGTTCCAGTCGCTGGAAGAACTCATGTGCCAATTTTGCTACATTTTTGTCATCTGCTGCTTCTTTATTAACTTGTACATAAACCTAAAAATATAACAGTACATTAAATGAAGCAAGTTACATTGTTATCTCTACTGAAAAGGAAAGCACAATTCTGAGAATTCTCAGTTAAAAGGTACTCAAGTGGCCCCATCATAGAGGGAAACATTTTTTCTTCTCTTTTTGCTATATGTGAAGCTTCTTAAAATGTTTCTAGATGTATAGCATAAAATACATAAAACTATAAAGGAAATAATTACATTGAAATACATTTAACCAAACTTTTAAATAAACTGTAATATAGTAATAGAAGAAAATGGTCAATTTCTGATAGAGGTTAGAAAAATAAAGTACTGTACAATTTTTTCTTCACGTTCAAGTCCACAGACCCTTGGCTTAGACTACGCTGGCATTTCTTCTGTGTTTTCAAAATGCCAAATTATTATTCCTGAAATTTGTCTGAGAAAGGTGAAGAAATTAAGATGACTCACTCTGACAAAGAAAATGCCAGTGGAAGACTTAGCACTTGTTTTAATAAAAGACAGTTAAACTGTTCTCTGAGTCTGTAAGACCAGTGAAATAGGTGATTACAGTAAAAAATAAGAAAGAATTTTTGGATAACATTCTGACTTGGACTCCTATGAATTGTGCAGAGAGCCCACTTCTGGAGTATTGTATCACCATCTGTTTTGGCTGGTATAGTTTTGTATCCACCCAATGACTGTGCAGGAATGATAGCTTACAAAGGCCTTACTTGTAATGCAATTTTAAATCATTTTTGAGTCTAAAATACAGTGACATTAAAGTATTTTTTTTTATTTTTACCAAGAACATGTATTGGTACATTGTATACATAATGATCATAATCAACATGGTTATTTTGTACCTGTACATGATACATCTTGGTTTTCCCCCCTCTTCCCCCACTCTTCCCCTCCCCTCCCTTCCATTCACCCACCCTTCCCTATTTGCAACAGGTGTATTTACACTTTTCCATTTTTTTCCCTTTCATCTTACTTTTGTTTTAACCTTCTTCTTTATCCCCCTTTTCCCTATCTAGTTCTCTTCTCTTTTGAATACTATCTCTCTCTCTCTTTTTTAAAACATAATATCTATTCTACCCCTTTATCCTTATTTACACTTATGGTTTCTCATATCAGAGAAACAATTCGATGTGTACTGATAAGTGTCTGATTTATTTCACTTAAGAGTATGTTCTCAAGGAACATCCATTTACATACAAATGACTCTAGTTTATCCTTTTTTATGGCGGTGTAGTACTCCATTGTGTAGAAGAACCACATCTTCTTTAGCCAGTCATTAGTGACATTAAAGTATTAATAATATAATTCAATTATATTGATATTATACACAAAACCCACAAAGATTTTATAAGTTTTAACTCACTCTTAGGCTGAAACATGAATGACAAATTATTGTATTACTTCCAGGAAGCTATTAAAGTAGAATGAAAGCAACAGAAATTAGTAACTACTCTACAAAAATAAATAAATAAGGCTTCTAAACTCTTACAGTAATATAAAAACGTCATGGCAACACATGATTTTATTGCCAGAGATTATAGTGGCTTATACGTACTAGATACTATCAGCAAAAGGGACAGGGCATTAGGCATCTAACTCAGAATAAAAAGGTTTCACTTTTCATAGACAGATTATGTTAATTATTAGAATGACAGACTTAGATGAATAAATACTGCTCAATAAAGGTTAAAATTACCTAATTTTTCTCCATGTCATATTGTGTAGAAAAGAGCCCACTCAGCATACCTGAGATACTATGTTTAAAATACACTGCAAGATTGTCCACTGGCTAACATGTGGAAACCTGGATTTTGGGAATGTTTCCACCAACCAAATAAAAGTGGTTCACTGCACTTGAACTGTTTATGCAAACAACAGGTTTATGCTGAATGCCTGCTTTCCTTCTGGGAGTTCAGAATTTGGCACATGCTAACAGGGAGAGGGAGAGGGTTCCTATATGACCAGTACTCAATGAAAACCATCGACATGAAACAGCTAAAGAGTTTCTCTGATAGATTACATTTTGTGTGTTGTCACAATTTGTTGTTGAAAGAATCAAGTACAATCTGTGATTCTACTTGGGAAAGGATTCATGGAAGCTTGAATCTGGTTTCCTCTAGACTTCATTCCGTGTGCCATTTCCCTTCACTGACTGTATTTTGTACCTTTTCCCTGCCCTAAATCACAGCCTAGAGTAGGACTAAATGCTGAGACCTGCGAATACCCTAACTGAATCACTGACCCTGCAGGTGGTCTTGGGAAGACCTGACAAATATCAGAAAAAGTTAATTTCCATGTTGTCTTAATAGTTAAGCCAAAATAATGCACAGAATGCTAATTCAAAGACAGAAGATCTTGGTAAGGTGTAGGAAAATACTTCCTGACTTTTAAATGAACTACTCACTGACAACTACTAACAATTCAGCCTACTGGAGTAGACATACATTTATATTCACAAATGGTTTGAGATTCTTGCTCTCTCATAGACACACAAAGGTATGCACATGTAATTTATAAGCAAATATACACAAAATGTCCTTATTTTCAGAAGCAGAAAGGATTCCATTTTTTAAAAAATTTATCACCCTAAGCCCCAAAAGTTGAACATTTAAGAAACTACTATGCATTCAAGCTACTGATACATCAGAAGAACTTCACCATAATCTTTTTTCTCTCTTAAAATTTAGGAAGAAAAAAAAAAAAAACCTCTTCCTAATATTTGAAGAATTTTGGCCTTTCAGCAATTTGTAGTTATATGAACATTCACTAAAAATCAAATGAAATTATCAAACAGAAAAGCCTTAATAAGTAACAGCTTGCCTGTAAATAAACAAAACTATAATTATCATTTATTGCCATTTTAGGAACTTTCTTTCATACATATAAATTCAGTACTATGCACTTCTGAAATTACAAGCAGTTTTAATTTATACTTACTATGAACATTTTGTGCTTGCAAAATATGCATTTTGGAGGTAACTTCTATTTTAGACTAGATTTAGATACCAAGGAACAAATAGGAAATTTTAAACCTAGCTATGATAAAATGTGGCTTAGTATATACTGTTTTTGAGAATGGAAATACAACTTTTCTTTTAGTTACTAGAATTCCAATAGTGGTTGTAAATGTCTTAAGATTTCTTTAAGGAATACTAACACTCCACTGTCACTATTTCTATGTGTTGGGATTGCCAAAAAGCATTTATTTTAAACTGAACTAATAAAGATAATTATAGCTAGCTCTTGGAATGACTTGCCCAAGTATAAAGAACTAAGCACAAAAAGAAAGAATAGTAGATAACACCTTCCCCAGTCAAATTTGATACAATACCATTAGCCACATGGGCATAGTTTTAAGTTTTTAGTATGACCATTTTTATCTTAGCAGTACTGAGAGTAACTGTTAAGCATGATTAGCATAACTTGGGATATTAAAGATCTTTTTATGCTTATATTTATGGGTCGTCTATCTCAAAATGCATTTAATTTTTACCTCATTCCTTAACAAATTCACTGTTTAATGTTGTTTCAGCCTTAAACAGAAATTTCATAGAGGGCTGCTGGTTGAAACAGGTTTAATGTTAAATGAAATACTAAATAAATTCAAAGAAACTTTTACAGTTGAAATTTAACACATCAATATATCAAACAGTTAAAAAAAGTCAAAATTTGCTAGGTAAAAATTTGAAATAAATTCACTGGTTATTAAATTTCTTAATACTTCCTTAGTATATAAAGACTATTTTCACCCCCATTTATCTTCTTTTTAATATTTGGAATCTCTTATTTTTATCTGCTGTGCATAATCACATCCATGATGCCTTCTATCTTTGTTCAAAGATGGTAATTCTTCTTATAGATAAATATGCACTAGTGCCTACTAAACATAACATTTCTCAGGCTGAAAGAAAAAGTAGTTTTAGCACATTTCAATGGGATGAGAAATATTTACTGCTTAAACAGGTATTTACTGTTAATCCTTGCTAGGCTTTCTATCCTTATTTATGTAGAAGATTCAGAGGACAGAAAATGCAGTGGTGCTCCAGGAAACAGGGGTAGAGTACAAAGGCAGGTGGCTTCAGGGAGAATCCCAGGACAGAGGAAAGGAGAACTGCCTAGCCTGGGGAAGGGAGAGGGAGCATTCCTAGAAGCAACAGAAGCTGGGAAGCCCTGAGGTGGTGGCAAGCCTTCAGAGGGAAATGACTCCCAGTGTGCCTACAAAGAGGCTGGCCTCTAAGCCTATAGAACTGGGCCAGTGCAAAGACCTCTCAGGCATAGTTGGCCACACAAGCAGAGCTGTGTGCCTCCGAAGCATTGAGTAGACTGAGATACTGAGTATACTGAACATCAGGGCAGACTGAAAAAACATCTATGACTGTCCTGGGGTGCATATACGTAACAGTGCTCAGAACTTTGTGTGATTTGGGAGGTGGGGAATCTCTAACAATGACTTAAATTGACTCTTACCACTGTCAGAAGCGAGTTCAGATTTAATTAGACTAATAATTTAAGAGCCACTTGTCAGGTTAAGTGTTGTTAAGGAGCGAAATTTGCACTTCCTTTAACCACAGTGTTCACTAAAAAAAGAAATGTGACTTAATTGATAAAGAACTCCTGAACATAATTTTAAAATAAATAATAACTTCTAACAGTATATTTATTCCTATGCCTGACTAGAATCAATTTAGTGTTGAAAAACTATTTTGAGACCCTAATGTCTGGAAGAACATTGTATCCCAGGGGATAGATTCTTCTTCCATGTTTTCAAAAGTGAGAGCAAGTAAACAGGATCATTCATCAAATTAGTGCTTTGATCTTCCCTTATTTTTCATTTATTTATTTCGGGGTGAGGGTAGTACAGGGCACAGAATCCAGGGGCACTCTATTCCTAAGCTACATCCCCAGCCTGTTTTACTTACTTTTCTCTCGTTGTTGGGACAGAATACTCGACACCCAAAGTTAGGGGAAGAAAGGTTTATTAGCTCACAGTCTGCAGAGGTTTCAGTCTATAGTCCGCTGGGTCCGAAGCAGGGAGGCATGGCAGAGGGGCGGGCTGGCATGGCAGACCGGCAGCCGACCGGCCGCAAAGTAAAGTGAGGAAAATGCAAGGAATGTATGCAAATAAGCGATGCAAACAAGCAGCTAGTTAGCTTCTTCCTGTATCTTTTATCTAGGCTACCTGCCCCCAGGGCGGCCCACACTCCCACCCCCAATCTCAGTCTCACATCCTCAGAACGATGCCAAACCGATTAATGGATCAATTTAGTAATCACACACTCTAGATCCAGCTATCTCTTACCACATGAGGCTTTGGGGGGACATCTAGACACAAACCATAACAAGCCCCTTTTGAAATTTTGAGACAGGGTCTTGCTAAGTTGCCTAGGCTGGCTTCGAACTTGGGATCCTCCTGCCTCAGGCTCCCAAATAACTGAGATTACAGGTGTGCTCTACCACATCTGGCTTTTTTTGTTTTGTTTTGATTTTTGCTATTGATAGGAGAACTGAGAGTCAAATCTGTTATATGGTATTACCTAGTTACACATTATCCCCCAGCGTTCTATTTCTTTGATTAAATGCCCAACATTGCAGTTACTTCAAATTCTTTTAGAAAAGGGCAGGCAGGGTAGATAAAATACAATCTGTGGGTCATTTTGAACTTAAGAAAGACTTTATATGCACTACTTGTTCGATTTTACCTCTATAAATGCCAGTGCCAGAATACCAAACTAATGCATACAGTACTTTATTGCCACATTATCGCCTATGGGAAGCTGCCTTTATATTTCAGAGAAATTTTATCAAAATCTAAATTAATAAGCAACATGCAATGAGGCAAGTTCTAAAGTCTTCCATAACAAACAATCATACAAATGACTATGTATTCCTAAAGGTACCATGTTAGATGTTATCAGGTTTTACTCAAATGGTTTAAATCAGGAGGAACCCTGAGAAATTAATTTTAAGAAGTATTATTGAAACAGTAAATAATATCCATAGAATCCTAATTCAGATTTAATACTTAACTTTTTATCATAAGAAATTATTTTCAATATAAGTGGAAAGGCTTTTTGATAACTTTTATTACAAATATCTTCCTTGAATCACCAGGGTCAATTGTAAATAGCAAATGTATTAGTTATTTATCATCAGCCAATTCAAGAGAGATGAGGGAGTTATTACTTTCCTGTTTCTGAAAGAAAGAAACAAACTGGGGGCTGGAGTGGTCTGTGGTGAATTAAGCGGACTCTTCTAGGCAAAGTCAGCTGTGGCCCTGGTGTGACTGTGGGGTGGGTAACTGTGTGACCCCAGCGTTCCTGTGCCGGGGCTCAAAGGTGGCGATTTCTCTGAAGATCCGGAATGGCCTATTTCTCTCCTGGAGGAGAAACCACTGCTACGGAAACCAGAGCACTGGGCTGGTGGGAATTGTGGCCCAGGGATCCTGACTGATCTCTCCACCGAGACCCTTGCCTGGGGCTCTGTGGAGCTGCTGCTACCTCAACGAATCCCATCCTGCTGTGGGAGAAAGGACAGATAGTCTTGACAGCCAAACCAAGAATCCCTATTTTATCTTGACTGAGGGCAGTCGCAGATAAGTATTAAGCAGGGGAACAAAGCTTTGGCTCATTTGTGCCCGATGAAGACTGCCATGTGGCCTGGAGAGCTTTCCGCAGACACAGCCCCAGAGAGACATAGGCTTCAGGTATCACCGACTGCTGACCTATGGCCTTGACAACATCACTCCCACATGCCTTCTCAACCCAGTTCAGTTCCGGCAAGTTCAGATCACAAGAAGCATGTATATTAGCAGTGGGGTAGCTGCCAACAAGCTCCTACTGTCCAGCAACCAGATCACCACAGTCATCAACACCTCAGTGGAGGTAGTGAACACCTTCTATGAGGACATCCAGTACACACAGGTGCCTGTGGCTGATGCATCCATCTCATGTGTCTATGACTTCTTTGATCCCACTGCTGACCACATCCATTCAGCGCAGATGAGGAGGGCTGCACACTGCTGCAGTGTGCCATGGGCATGAGCTGCTCAGCTACCCTGTATGTTGCCTACTTCATGAAGTACCATGCCATGTCCCTGCTGGATGCCACATGCACCAAATCCTGCTGGCCCATCATCCGGGCTTTTGGGAGCAACTCATCCACTGTGAGTTCCAGCTGTTTGCCAAGAATACCGCACATGGTCCCTTCCTCAATTGGAATGATCCTGCACACCTATGAAGAGGAGGTTCATTTGATGATTCCTTCCACTGTGAGTCACCCTGCCAGGCCCTGGATTGGGGTGAGCAATATAGATCTATTGTTGATCATACGCCAAGATCTGAACTTGAACATTGTACTTTTGTTGATACAGTAATAAACCAGATGATGCCTTTCACAGGAGCAAGAAGAAAAAAGGTTGTTACAACCTTTAACCTTGTAATACAAATCTTTAAAGACCAAACTCACTAATTGTAAGTGAAGATAAATTTTCTACCCTGTGAGGGATGTGTGATGGCTGCTGGCCAGAGGTGGGGTGAGGTGGGTGCTATCTTGGACAAAGAGACCAGAATCCACTGCATGTAGCAGGCCTAGAATTCTGCAGCCCAGCCCCAGACTGACCAGCCTAGAAAGGAGTCTGCCAGAATCCCACCGAGTGCCTTCCGATCCAAAGCTAGAGTCTTACGCATCATGACACACCCTAGCTTTATCCTTTTCATTACTCATTGGACATACGCTGATCTATCTTCTAGGTCACTGTTATATTACCATGTATGCCATTGCTGGCACAACAGAGAATGCAAAGGCATTTGCCAACTAGTAAATAAACTTTAGTGTTCATATGCCTTTCAAATTTTCCTTTAGGAATGGAATAACGCATTAACATTTTCTTAAAAGTGTAAAAAAAAAATTCCTTATTTACACTAAAAGTTGTTGATGAAAGTAATTTGCAGTGACAACTACAACTGAAAATGAAAACTTACATTTGCAAAAGTTAGCATAAAGATATAATAAGGTACTGATGTAAACTGGTGCCAATGGAAGTACCAAGGCAAACTGCATATTCTCTATCCCTCAAGGGAAGGAGAGCAAGTGAGTGCTCTGATGGGGTTCTCTCTTCCCTTTCCAACAGCAAGGTGGGTATGTCACGCTTGCCTGTTTTTGCCTGGAAGTGCTGCTTCCCATAAGGCCATTAAGTTTGGGAACACTGATGAAAGCAACACCCCATTCTTCCCTGAGTTTCTAGGCATTCGTAAAATTATCCTTGCCTTTGTTCCTTCCTGTGTGTATTCATCAGTTCATAACCTCTACCACAGATAAGCTGTCTACTATTTTCCTGAATCTCAAAAGGTGGGAACTGGATTAACTCTGATATGATAAACTGCACTCTAAGTTGACAACGCAGTGTCTCCAAGAAGATATTTGTGTTTTCTGTGCCATGTAGTATCTATGTGGGCATGGATTTGATGAAAGGTTTGCTAAGCTTGTGGTAAAAAACACTCGCCATTATTCAAAGTGTAAAAACATAGTACAGTAAAAATTCTAGGCACAGAGAGAGCATACTTTATTTGTAGATATCCATGAAGTTATTAATTTTTAAACTCTTGCCTATTAATAAAACTGTTAATGGGTGAGAGTCTTTGGTTAATGTAAATCACAATGTGGGCACTAAAATACAGTGTTCACATGAGCTCAGCAGGAAATGACAAACTTTTAAAGGTCTTTAAAGAGCTCTCTACGGCTTTGGCTGGAGAGGTAAAGCATTATTGTAACATGTGCTCTTGCTTAGACACAAGCAGAACATTTTAGTCTGACTTCTGGTATGTCACCAACATGGCTGGCACTGCATCTGTTACCTTTGTGAAACCCAGAAATAGCAGAGATAACAACTGGGACAATGAAAAGGAAACTCGTCTCTGGAGATTACTCGGACAGGAAGAGCTTCATTAATGAAGCCTAGGAAGGACTGAAGATAGAGATATGAAGTATATAGGGGACTAAATGAAGAACAGAAAGTTCACAGTGGGCAAAAGCCAGGAAAATGAGCTGAATGATATATATGGACATAAATGAGAAAAGCATACACAAATTCAAAGACAGGTGCCTTTCCCCACACCAAAAAAAAAAAAAAAAAAGTATTCATGTTTAGCAAGTCTGAATCAATTATAGGTATCAGCATGAGGAAATCAACAGTATCTCAACTGATAAAACAATACAAAATTTTTTCTCAGTGTCTAATCTGTTATCCTATGTGTTTATTTTCAGATTTGATACCTGAGGGGAAAAATGTCTCTGACTAAAAAAATAGTACTAAAATACACACTTAGATTTGGAAATGAAAAGAATCTGCTAGTAATAAAAAAAAAAAACCCAATGTTTTCAATTAAGTTTTGGTTCCATGTTTTAAGAAACATAGTTTTTAAGTCTCTGGCATTAAAAATGAGTCAACAAGTTGCTCAGTACTCTGAAAAAAAATGCTGAAGCATTTTCTAATATTGTTTCTTGTGCTCACTTCAGCAGCACATATGATAATACTGTTTCTTGATAACTTACTTCAAAGAGATGCTGTAAAGGATTGGACTGAAGTTTTTCTTCATAGCCAAACAGTTGGAAGCCAGTCCCCAGAAGACCTACGTTGATAACCAGTAAATAAAGTATTATAAAACAGAGCAGTAGAACAGGTACAGTTCTACAAAGAGATAGGCCTCTTACAATTATGTAACCTGAGAACAACTGCAAAACACTTTTAAACTTCTGTTATCCTGCAAACGATACAAGTCAATTTTAATATACTAAATCACACATTCAATACAATACATTAAATAGATCACTGAAATTAAGGTTCATAGAAATCAAGACCAGGAGTTCGTCAAAGGAAGGATCTTGGACTACTCTAACTTTGTACTAGCAGTGTCCAACACCTCCCTAGAAGACAATGAGAAAACAATCAAAACGAGACGCTTCCCATGAGGCGCTAGACAATCAAAATTAGTGAAAAAATATTTTTGGTGGTACTAGGGACTGTATCCAGGGCCTTTGCACTGAGCTATATCCCCCCCACAAATAAAGTTATCTGTTCATAGTTGCAGAGTTCACACTCATAGTTTGAACTAAACTCAGATCAAAACTATTCCCAAAAGAAAATTTTATTCTGACCTACACACATACAGACATTCTTTTCTTATCACTGTTCTCTAAAACAATACAATAACTAGAACCCGGAATTGGCAGAGAACATGTGTCTCATGGCCTCAAATGAACAATCACTCTAAGTGAAACCCCTGACAGTGACTTCTATCAACTGGAGACATGGAAGGCAAGCAGAGGGTAGTCTTCCACCTCTGCCAGTCCCCAGAAGACCTACCATGATAACCTTATTCCTAGGGAATAAGGATCTGGTGAGAGGACACACTGAGATTAATGGTAATGAAGTTCTCCAAAACATGCAATACTGGCTGATCAGTCTGATTTTGGAACTAGCAGTGAAACAGAGTTGTATTAAGAGAAACTATGCTTTTTCTCTCAAACTAGAAAAATAAATCCCTTAACAAGAGCCCAGTAACACATCTTACTTTCAGAAAATATTTTTCTTTCTTTTCAATGCTTAGTGATAATCAAAAACAGAAGACAGGGATTGGAGATTTACCTCAAGTGATACAGTGCTTACCTAGCAAGCACAAGGCCCTGAGTTCAATCCCCAGCACCCCAAAACAAAAAACAAAACAACAACAAAAACAAAACAGAAGACGAAATGCACTTAATTGCTTTTTTTTTTTTTAATGTGAACCAAAAATTTCTGTAAAGATACAATTTAAAATAAAATCAATAACGTTTCTGGAAGAATTGAAAAATTTGAGATAGGATCTCACTAAGTCACTAAGTTGCCCAGGCTGGGGGTCAAGCTTGTGATTTTCCTGCCTTTGCCACCCAGAGTGCTGGGATTATAGGCATGTGCTACCATGCTCCATTGATTTGAACCTCTTAAAAAAGTACTGAATGTGATTTGTAAACTAGGGAAAGAAATTCCTAGTGTAGACTGAATATTTACATTCTCAAGAAATTTTGCTAAGAGATGATCATACTTTCAGTTTGAAAGGGTATACGCTCAGAACTGAATCATCTCTGTGAACAAATGGACTTAGCAGATGTCTACAGACTGTTTCACCCTACAGCAACAGAATACACATTCTTCTCAGCCGCACAC
>PVJO010010694.1:0-55265 GCA_004026905.1 Hystrix cristata | reverse complement strand
CTAGTGATGTTGAACACTTTTTCATAAATTTATTTGCCATTTCTATTCCTCTGCTTGGTATCTTCCTGGAAGAATTAAAAACATCATACCATAGTCATACATGTAAAACCATGTTTATAGCAACACAGTTTGTAGTAGCTAAGTCTTGGAAACAACCCAAATGCCCAACAACTAGTGAAAGGATAGAGAGGATGTGATTTTTCTATACAATGGAGTATTACTCTGCCATAAAAAGGATAAACTTGAGACATTTATAGATAAATGGCTGCACCTTGAGAACATACTCTTAAGTGAAATAAGTGAGACACACATGAGTACATATCAAATTGTTTCTCTGAGAAACTGTAAGTGTAAATAAGGACAAAAAGGTATAATAGATACTATGTAAAAGAAACGTACTATTCAATAGGGAAGAGAATTAGAAATGGAGGAGGGGGAAAGAAGGAAGGGAAAAAGAAAAGAAAGGAGAAAAGGGGAAAAATGTAAAAGGTGTAAATAAAGCTACTGTAAATAGGGAAGGGAGGGGGAGAGGAAGGGAAGAATGGGGAAGGGGGGAACCAAGATATATCATGTACAGGTACTAATTAACTACGATGAATGTGATCACTATGTATACAATGTACCAGTACATGTTCTTGGTAAATAAAATTAAAAAGATGTATATTAATATGTATTTTTAAAAGTTTAAATAAAGGCATATTAAATTTAAAAAAAAGAATGAAGTATTAACCTGGTATGGTGCCATATGCATGTAATTGCAGCTCTTGGAGGTTGAGGCAAGAGCTTGTGCCCAGTTTGGGAAATTTAGCAATTTAGTGAAACTCTGTATCAAAATAAAAATGAATAAAGGGCTGGGGAGGTAGATCAATGTGAAGGCCCTGGGTTCAATCCCTGGTGCAAAAACAAACAAAACACACAAAGTACTCGATGAAATAGTACACGAGTGATAATCAATGGAACAGATATTTTAGCACTTGTTCCAGTGCTCTTCCTGTCCTATCATAAGGGCCAGTTTCAGATATTGTTGGTCCTAGTAACTGTTTGAGGATGTTAACCATCTAGCCCACTCATTCCATTTTTCTTTGCATTTATGCTGCAGTTATTGAAGAAACAATAGTAATCATTTTTGATGCTTACTCCATTGATAAGATATGTTATAGAGAAATTCATTTAATATCTAAAAGGTCCCCAGGCATGCACACCTGTGGTTCCCAGCACTCAGGAGGCTGAGGGAGGAGGACTGACGCAAGTTAGAGATCAGCCTCGGCTAAATAGTGAGTTTGAGGCCAGCCTGAACTGCATAGTGAGACCCTGTCTCAAAAAAAAAAAAAAAATCTAAATGGTAACCCTACACAGCTTCCCTATTAACACACTACAAGGAAACACTGGTGTTGTAACATTTTTGTGTTTCTGAGTTCAGCATTGAACCAAACTTGAAATTTCCTGGGGGCCAGAGGAAAGAGAGCCTAATTACATGAAAGAGAGGGCAAAACAAAAGAAAAAAAATAACTAATATAGAGTAAAATGTACTGTTTTGATTTGAAAGTACACATATACCGAAGACAAGGACACAATAAAGGACACAAATATCTTACTTTTCTCATTTATTTCTATTTATTCTTAAAGCTGTTCATCTCCTGCTGTTAGACCTGGCAGGCTGTTTTTTTTTTTTTTTTTTTTTTTGGTGCTGGGGATCGAACTCGGGTCCTTGTGCTTGCAAGGCAAGCCCTTTAACCTCTGAGCTAAATCCCCAGCCCCAGCAGGCTGTTTGAAGAGCTATTACCGTGCTTTGACCTTGGGAAAAGGATACATTGTGTGCTTTAGTGCAATATTTATTTTATTTGGTTGACAAGTATTTATAGAGTGCTTACTCAGTCCCTGTGACTGTTTTGAGCACTTTAATGCATCATTTACTTCTAACTACTCTTTGACGTTGGTGTTATTATTATTCTGGCTTTTCAGATGAGAAAACTGAGATCCAGAGAGATTAATTAACTTGTACAAGGTTGCCCACTCTTCTACCCCAAAACCTGGGATCTCAAACTCCAGGCCAAGCTGCCTCTCAGTGCTATGTTCTTTCAAATACACTTGAGTTGTATTAAAGAACTGCAAATCGCGATTCGAATGACCACATTTTTTTTTAATTTAACAAAGAGATTTAAATGTAAAAGATGAATAATACTGCATATAAATTGTAGCACATGATGTTTTCAGACATTCTGGATATAAAGTGTTTTCTTTAAAATTTAGTGAAATGGCACAGATTACCTGAGTTGATGAAAGTCTAAGAAATTCTGTCCTACCCCCCGCCTCTCTCTCTCCCCCCACCCGGATGGAACTCAGGGATGATCTCCCACTTTGCTCCATACCCAGAGCTTTTTTTGTTTGTTTGTTTTATTTTCAGTTGGAGTCTTGCTAAATTGCCCTGGCTGGCCTCAAACTTGTGACCCTCTGGCCTCAGCTGCTCAAGTGGCTGGGATTACAGGCATAAGCCACCATTGGGAAATATCTCCCTTTAAAATCCCACCAATTCTGTGCTTGTCTTTCTGCAGAATGGATGTTGTTCACCCCCAAATGGCAACCACCTGACCCTTTCGAACAATTTTATTTATTCTCTGAGATGGGTATATGTGAGTGCCATTATATGTGTGGCTGTAATATGCATGAACAATGCTAAGCATGTATTTTTGTATAAATGCTCATCTAGATTCTTGAAGCAAAGAGAATAGAGGGAACTTATTTTTGAGTCTCTTTGCTACTGTCCTATAGGGGAAACGTCTTTAAAATACTTTTTAGTAGTTTAGAAAATTAACACTTAGACAATTTCTATGTACTTATAGGTATCACTATGGAGAGTCCTTTAAAAACTGCAATTCATAGAAAGCTATGCATTTAATGCTGAGGAGCATATGTGATTTGTGTGCATATGTGTGGTGTGTGTATGTGTGTGTGTGCACGCGCAAGGCCTAATTCATGCATCCACAGTGATGATTCAGTACGATATCCAGTAATCCACGTTTCAGGACACCTGACAATAACTGAAATATATTAGGTGAAGAAAGACATTTCCTCCACCTCAGAAAAATGTTCTCTTATGTAGAATTTTTCATGACCTTTGAGGCAGCATAAATCTTCAATATGGTAATAAGCAAGAACTGCAAATAAATATTAGAGATATTTACTGACTAAACATCTAGCTTTTTTCACGTGATGACTTTTTTCCTGTTAGATTAGGATAATAGTGAAAAAATATTTCAAATCTATATAATCGATACAATATAAAAATAATCCCAATAATAGCTCTGTTATTACCAAAGCTTTCCGCCCCTCCTGACCACTTTTGGGTTAATTGATTGATGAATATGGACATAGAAGGATATGCTATGATGGAAAAAGAAGGTTCTATACCTGTCCTTTCACCTTGCTATGTGAAATCACAAGTATATAGAAAGACAAAGTGAGGAAAAGCCCAATCCTTCCTGCCTGAAGATTTATGGGAAGAAAGGAGACAGAGAACAAGGTCAGGACACAATGTTTTCTTCCTTCCTTTCTTCAAGGTCTAAATACCAACTAGTGCAGTGACCTCTGAAACACCTAGATATGAATGGAAAAGCCAAGTCTATTGTGCTCTTGGGAATAACTCAGGGAGGTTATGGCAGAAGAAAAATTTGAGTTTCCTGGTACTCTTTTTTTTTTTCTTTTTCATTTTATAGTACTAGGGATTGAACCCAGGGCCTCCACATTGAGTTATATGCCCAGACTCCTTTTTATTTTTTTTTTTTTATTTTGAGGCAAGTACTTGATAAATTGCTCAGTTGCTTAGGCTGAGCTTAAACTTCCAATACTCCTTCCTCAACCACCCAGTGCTGGAATTACAGCCATGCACCACCGTGCCCAGCTGTTTGCTGCACTCTGAGTGTTAAGTGGCATTGGTCTCCTAATAGGCAGAAGTTTGACCCAAGGCATGGGGAGGAGCACAAGTACAGAGTATATTCCTGGCAAACACATTGGGAGCAAGTGGTCTGACCAAGGTATAAATAAATGACAGATGAAGTACTGAGAATATCTGACTACGCTGTAAAATAAATACCATTTGGATACTTGGATTTTCATTCAGAAATAGATTTTTATCTTGCACTCAGACATCTATACAGACTCATGAAACAGTTTCATTTTTTAATTTTCTCAGCTAGTTTTTCCTGGTAGTAATTTTCTCAAAGGGAGCAATTTGGCATTTTTTAGAGGTACTTTTGTTATTTACTGCCATGCACTGCAACTTATTCTGCCATAATGGCATTTAACTGAATGATATTCCAGTGGACTGAAAGAATTAATTTAATGCATCTTTGAGGTATTCAAGTTATAAATAAGATATAAATTACTAAGAGGTGAACTTTAATATTTATAATATCATTTTGTATTAGAAATCTCAGGTATTCTTTTCTAGTAGAGAGGAACGGTCAGAGCCTGGGGAGACTGAAGCAACTGGCCCTAACAGTTGGTCATGGCAGTTACGCTCAAGGGAGCTGGGGTAGAAAAGAGATTGAGGGTATCTTAGCACGTTGGCCGGGAGTTTGCAAGAGGACACATAGCAAGGATATTTTTTGGTTACTGGGATTCACTGTCAAGATTCTACTTCTTGGAAATTCA
Organism: Hystrix cristata; assembly: GCA_004026905.1. Lineage (NCBI taxonomy): Eukaryota > Metazoa > Chordata > Mammalia > Rodentia > Hystricidae > Hystrix > Hystrix cristata. Next base: position 50,615 of record PVJO010010694.1, on the reverse strand, counting down.
TTAAAAAAAAAAAAAAAGAATTTCACTGTCACAAGAACTGGGGCACCAGGTATTAGGAAATAAAGACATGGGATCAAAGCTCCAGTTACTAGGATAAAACAAAAGTCCTTTGCTTAGAACTACGGTAGAAGCTCAGGGTGCAACAAGATAAAAAGGTCAGAAATTCAGCAATTTTGGCTTCCCACTATTTCCCCAAATAGGTAAAGTGTTTATTTCAGATTTGGGTGAGAGGTATAATTGAGATATACTGGCAGTTTCATCAGGCTAAAGGAGTTTGGAGGCTGGAAGTCAAGAAGTGTATTTCCTTGCCAAATAACCTTCTCTCATCTATTTAGAACATTTTCAGTGAACATTTTATTAATTTTCCCTTAGCTCAGCAAACATTTTTTTCATTGATTTATATGAAGATTAATTTTGTAAGACCTAAACTTTTGCTTTGCAAAAATGTGTCTGGAATATCTAGCTAAGTAAAATATGCATACTTTTAAATCCAGCAATTTCACTGTTCGTAACAGGAAAAAAATGGAAGAGGATATGTAAACATATACTTTTTATGTAAATATATCCTCACTCATGCATGTAAGTTTTTTTTTAACAGCTCCTGGAAGGAAGCCCAGGAAATTACTAAAAATTACAGCTTATCAAAGGAGAGAACCCTTAGAGGAGAGGAGATACCTTTCATTTTAGTAGACTTGTCCATGTTCTATACTTTCTACAAGAAAGTCTGAGCAGAGGGATTCTGAACATAGTTTTTTTTTCCCTCCTATAATTTCTCTCTCCTTCCTATACTCCCTGATATGTATATTTAATAAACCCTAATAAATTAATAAATTATTTTCCTCCTGGCATAGATAAATTTATTTTCATAAATAATATTTTTATAAAATTAAATTTCCATTTGTAGAATTTGTTTTCATAAATAAAGCCCATGGAAAAAATTGTAGCAAGTAGTTGCTTTAAGTAACACACTGAATTATCAACCTCTTATCATTTTGGTATTTTTATACCTGAAAAAGACACAACTACGCTGTTATTTATTAAAGTGTCAATTGGCTTGGGGCCTGGGTTTTATATTCCTTTAAAAATCTATAAATAAGAAAAAGACTAGATGCATTTTAAAACATATAAAATGTTTTCTAGTTAATTTGGTGTTTTATATAAATTGTGTCTGTATTTATAGTCATGAACTTATATATCCCATAAAAATAGGGAAGAAAATGGAGACTAAGGTGGTTGCATTCATATTTTTGTTGAATTTTAACATAGGAAGAAGATAGCTGCTTTTGCCCTTAGTCTCAGATGCCAAGTTGATATCAGTAATTTAGAGCCATTATCAAACAAAAATGTCCCTTGCCAGGACTGGTCTGTTCAACTCAGCATGCCTTCTAAGTTCTACATTCTTAGAGGATGAACTCTATACCAAGCGGGTAATTTTGGCTTGGTCGTAGACACATAATGCTGGTATTACCATACATGACCACTCTTCCTGGAGATAATAGCACAGCTGGGCCGCCAATTACAAAACAGCAATTACATAAAATTCTTAGAAGAATGACATCAGGTTTACTTGCTGCCAGCAATTGTGGGAGGCTAGAACTTGCTTTGGTTGGAGGACATAGAACAGTAATAGATATTTTGCTGTTATACAGTGCTCACTTGTAAAAAAAAATCTTAGTGCTTTTGCAAGTATTAATTAAGCCTAGCAACATTTCATCTGATAAGTGTTGTTGCATCATGTACATTTTAGAGTTGTTTCTTTTTTACAGGAATATGCAGAGTTGGATGATTAGGCAGACTATGTTTAATTGACAGAGCTGACTACAAAAACAAATAGTTTGGATTCTTTTTCCTGGTGGCAATCATCAAATATTGTCTTTAAATGGTCAGGGAGCATGCTTCTACACTGAAGTGATGTTATGTCTTAAGATCCTTGAGAGCACAGACTCCTTTGTCCATTTTTCTTAGCTCTTGATTCTCCTCTCAAGAATGGGATCATTTTAATAGTGCTTCCGCATACATTTCTCATTCTCTTTATGTCTCTCTTGGCATATGATCAATACCTCAAACATTAAATAGGACTAAAGATAAAGTGTAATACAGTGAGTGATGCTTGCTTGGAAATAGGAAGCACTGTTAGTATGTGCTATTGTAGTAGCCTTGTGAAGTCCTTCTTGACAGGAAAGAGAATAAAAACAGAAGTAGAACTCCTCTTTCACACAGTAGTATATGAAACCAGATGGGACCTGAGCTGCTATGAGGATGTTGATATTTATAGTACCAAAAAGTTTTTTTTTCCAAATACTATTTTCATCAACATTACAGTCTTTGTTATTGGGGCATATCAAAGTCTGAAAATAAATGTGTTTGCTTTTCATACTTTGTAGCTTGGCTTTCTTTTAAAGGTACTTATTTTTCCTCTACTTCATAGGATGTCTCTTCTACATATAATTAGTAGACTTCAGTTAACAAATAATCTTTTTTCTTTTTCTTTTTGAGACACCACGCCCGGCTTTTTTTCTTTTTAATGATACTTATTTTAACTTTTGGTCATTTATATATAAAATACATATATTTGGATCTGTGATATATGCAAATTTATAAACTGTTGCATACAATTATCAACATAAATTGAATGATTTATCTGTTAGAGCTATACTATTAATGCAACTCATTCTGATACCTTAAAATAACTATGAATATTGGCAATTTGTTTAAACTTTCATATAGATTTTTGATTTTTAAAATGTATCATTAACTATAACACTCAGAGAATTTTATGTAATTGCTGTTTTGTAATCAGAACCTTCTAATAGAGAAGTGATAAACTTAACAATTGTAAGACAATTTATTTCAACTCCTATTTACAATAACAGAACAAATGTACATATATATTATATACTAGGCTAAGAGGAAGGGATATTTTCAAAAGTACAAAGTAAAAAATCCCATCGATTCTATTGTGTCTCTTCAGTAAGATATTTTCCTGTTGTATTCTTACTTTTAAACTACTATTCAAAGAGCTTAAGAAAGTACTCTATAAGCAGATCAAAGTCTTGAGCATTTAATCTAGGCTTAGAAGTTCCATACTGTTTATTAGGAAAAATTATTCATTTTCTCAGAGATTTCCCTTTGAATTAATGGAATCTTTCTATTGGGACAAAAATTTAGCCATTGAATTTTTTTCTGATATTTTAAACTCTACCATAGTGGGATTCTATTTTATAAACATAGTAATTATATGTTTTATAGTAATTATAACATAGTAAGTATAACATTATTTACCATGTTATTTCACCATTCATTAAAAGATTGATTTACCTTGGCTTTCACCTTATTCAGTTTTTAAATTGAATGCTAAATATTGTGAATCATAATAACAACTTTTAAAAAATATACCCTTTATTTTCATATTCTAGCTATTTAAAATTTTGTATTTGAAAACTCTGTAAGAGTATAATCTTGTAATATTTCCTTTATCCTAAGCAGATATGCCAGCTAAATATATCAAAACTTCCTAAGATCAATGCTTATCTTTGGCCCCTAAGAAAACCACTTGGAAGTGTTCTGTTCTCCCTATCCCTACAGATAAAAAATTCAGGAAATATAATTTCTATGAAATTTGTATGCTACTCCATGATAGGAAATATGTAATAATAATGGACAGACCAACATGCACACACAAAAAAAACCCAATAAGTCAACTAAATACAATTTTCTGGATTTTTCTCATCTCTGATGGCCCAGTTTGGGTTAGGTGCTCATTTGTGGGCAAATCATCCAAGAAGACAGCATCTTCTCTTTGAAGCCTCTGGCTGGAAGGGATGTTTATTAGAGGAGTTCTGAAAAACAACATCTATTTGAAATTGCTATCTTTTCATGAGTATGTATGTCCCTCTAAAGAAGAAGATAGAAGTAAATGTTAAAGCTGATTGAAGGATATCTCATATATCAGCTATTTTAACTTAGGTGTGCACATGGCAAAGTTTCAGGTCTATTTCAGAAGATAAGGATGTATGAGTCACTTACTTTGCCACAATTATGATCTTCCAAAGACTTTGACTCAGTCTAACTGTTGAACTGTGTAAGAATAATCCAAAATGTTTTGTTGTTGTTGTTTAATATGGTGAGGGTGACAAAATCATTTCCTATGTCAAAAATAATATGTAAACTTTTATCACAATAGCTAAAAGACTTTTAAAAATGTATATGTTCATTTTTAATTGACCATAGTAATTGACCATCTTATGATAAATTGTGGCATTTCAATACATATATACAATGTGTGATGATCAAATCAGAATAATGGGCATATCAATCACCTGAGACATTTACTATTTCTTTGTGTTAGAAATTTTTACAATCTTCACTACTAGGTATTTTGAAATATCCCTTTAAAATTAATGTTCATTTAGACACATTTGGTGACTGTCAGGGGATGGTCTCTGCCAAATACCATTCACACAGCACTGTTTCAGTCACGGCTGTAAACTTGTTGGCTTGGGAATTCTGTATCCCTGAACCTTTACGGTGCTGTCTCTTCTTACCCAACGCTTGATCTTCAACCACAGTTGAGATGGAGAGAGTAACAGATGGTGGCAGGGCTGCTTCTACTGCAATGTGGAGAATTACTTGGAGGCATTCCTTGATTGGTCCTCATATTGGTTAGCTTTCTCACTGCTGGAACAAAATTTCTGATACTCATAATTTAAAAAGGGAGAAGTTAAATTTGGCTCACAGTTTCAGAGGTTTCAGTCCATATTCAAGTGACTCGAAGGCAGAAACATTACAGTGGAAGGATATAGTGAAGCAAATTTGCTCACTTCATGGTGGCTGGAAAGCAGAGCACAGTGGAAGAGTGCCAGCCGGTGACACACCCTGAAGTCATGCCCCAGTGACTCACCTTCTCTAACTGGGGTTCACTTCCTAAGAGCACATTCAGTTATGGGTATCAGTGGATTAATCCACCTGTGTAGCACTCCCACAATCCAGTCTTCTCTCCAGGAGTCTTATATTCCAGTCAAGTTGCAAATTAAGATTAGCTGGCACAGTTGTTTTTATAAGTTCTCTGTTTCCTCACTGAAAAATAAATGAATATATATTAATATATGTTTCTTTTCTTGCAGTCAGTGGGAGACATCAGCCCGATAAATTTGATATTCACTCTCAAATTCTTAAGGCAGTTTGGTTTTTACCTTTATTTCCTCCTGTTAGGAAGATTTCTTTTTGTACTCTCACCCAGACAAGAGTTGCTGTGCTGAGTTTATGGATTCAACAATTTCTTTTCTGAGGACCATCAGTGTGGTTAGGGAAAGCTTATGTTACCTTGCAACTGAATGCATTTTTTTCCTTGATTTCATTTAATGCAGGAATACTTCTTGAAAATATGGCTAAAAAGATGGTGAGTGATAGAAAATGAAAACTCTGAGTATATATATGCAGCGAGAGAGAGAGAGACAGAGAGAGACACAGAGAGAGACAGAGAGAGAGAGAGACAGAGAGAGAGAGAGGGACTGATCTCAGGCTCTTTCTAGTGTTCTATTATTAGTAATTAGAATATTATTTCTTTCTTTTCTCTGGGCACACTACTATTTATTGCTTTTCTTCCTAGAGGAAACCAAATTTCTACAAATTCAGATTGCATAGAAATTCAGTTAAACATATATTATAACCATTTTGTATTCTTTAGAAATAGGAAGAAAGGTGACAGAGACACAGTCCCTGATCTAGCTTTAGAAGCACAGAAATAATTGTATCATAAAAAAGAAATGAATAGTTATATAGGAAGAAAAGAAATTAATTATTTAAGGAATAAAGGAGATATTGAATGACTTACAAAAAAAATCTTCAGATGAACTGATAAAAAAACAAAACAGACTCGCGCCGAAATTCAAAGGAATAAATAGTTCCGGCGCGGGTGTGGGCAGAGGAGCTAGTGTTGTGTCCGCTATGGTCAAATTGGTTTTGTAGCTCTCAAAGCCAGCGGAGATTTACTGACCCAACATAGTATAGGAAAATGCATATTAAGTCAATCGTTCTTGAGGGATTCAAGTCCTATGCTCAGAGGACGGAAGTCAATGGATTTGACCCCCTCTTCAATGCTATCACTGGTTTAAATGGTAGTGGAAAATCCAACGTATTGGACTCCATCTGCTTTTTGCTGGGCATCTCCAACCTGTCTCAGGGTCGAATTACAAACGTACTGAATATGAAACCTCCAGAGATTTTATCTGTGATAGAAGAAGCAGCTGGAACCAGGATGTATGAATATAAAAAAATAGCTGCCCAGAAAATTATAGAAAAAAAGGAGGCTAAGCTGAAAGAAATTAAGACGATACTTGAAGAAGAGATTACTCTGACTATTCAGAAATTAAAAGAGGAAAGATCTTCCTATTTGAAGTACCAAAAAGTAATGAGAGAAATTGAACATTTGAGTCGTTTATATATTGCTTATCAGTTTTTGTTGGCTGAAGATACTAAAGAGGGCTCAGCTGAGGAGTTAAAAGAAATGCAGGATAAAATTATAAAGCTTCAAGGAGAATTGTCTGAGAATGATAAAAGAATAAAGGCACTTAATCATGAAATAGAAGAATTGGAGAAAAGAAAAGATAAGGAAATTGGAGGCATACTCCGATCTTTAGAAGATGCTCTTGCAGATGCTCAGAGAGTTAATACTAAATCTCAAAGTGCATTTGACCTCAAGAAGAAGAATCTGGCAAGTGAAGAAAACAAATGCCAAGAGCTGGAAAAAAATATGGTTGAGGATTCTAAAACTTTAGCAGCAAAGGAAAAAGAAGTTCAGAATATAACAGATGGACTACATGGCCTTCAAGAAGCAAGTAAGAAAGATGCCGAAGCTTTGGCTGCTGCACAGCAGCACTTCAATGCTGTTTCTGCTGGCCTGTCCAGTAATGAAGACAGAGCAGAAGCAGCTATCGCTGCTCAAATGATAGCCAGTAAAAATGATATAAGTAAAGCTCAGACAGAGGCCAAATAGGCTCAAATGAAGTTGAAACATGCCCAACAGGAATTAAAGAATAAACAAGTAGAAGTTAAGAAGATGGATAGTGGCTATAGGAAGGATCAAGAAGCTTTAGAAGCTGTAAAAAGATTGAAAGAAAAACTTGAAACAGAAATGAAGAAATTAAATTATGAAGAAAATAAGGAAGAAAACCTTTTGGAAAGGTGCAGGCAGCTGACTCATGACATCAGTAGACTGAAGGAAACGTATGAAGCTCTCTTGGCCAGATTTCCCAATCTTCAATTTGCATACAAACATCCAGAGAAGAACTGGAATAGAAATTGTGTGAAAGGACTCGTGGCTTCTCTGATTAATGTGAAAGATAGCTCTGTAAGCACAGCCTTGGAATTGGTAGCTGGGGAGCGACTCTACAACGTTGTTGTAGACACTGAGGTTACTGGTAAAAAGCTACTAGAAAAAGGAGAATTGAAATGGTGTTACACTATAATTCCACTCAATAAAATTTCAGCCAGATGTATTGCTCCAGAAACTTTAAGAGTTGCTCAGAGTCTTGTTGGTCCTAACAATGTTCTTGTGGCTCTTTCTCTGGTTGACTACAAACCAGAACTTCAGAAGGCAATGGAATTTGTCTTTGGAACAATATTTGTGTGTGACAATATGGATAATGCCAAAAAAGTGGCCTTTGATAAAAGGATAATGACCAGAACTGTGACATTAGGAAGTGATGTATTTGATCCTCATGGAACATTGAGTGGAGGTGCTTGATCTCAGGCAGCTTCTATTTTAACCAAGTTTCAGGAACTCAAAAATGTTCAGGATGAGCTGAGGATCAAGGAGAATGAACTACAGGCTCTACAGGAGGAATTAGCATGTCTTAAAAATACTGCTGAAAGGTATCGCAAACTAAAACAGCAGTGGGAAATGAAAACTGAGGAAGCAGATTTATTACAAACAAAGCTCCAGTAAAGCTCTTATCGTAAGCAACAAGAAGAATTGGAAGCCCTTAAAAAGATGATTGCGGACAGTGAGGAAACCTTAAAAAATACTGAGGAAATCCAGAAAAAAGCAGAAGAAAAATATGAAGTACTGGAGAATAAAATGAAAAATGCAGAAGCTGAGAGAGAAAGAGAACTAAAAGATGCTCAGAAAAAAACTGGACTATGCCAAAACAAAGGCAGATGCATCTAGCAAGAAAATGAAAGAAAAACAACAGGAAGTTGAAGCTATCGCTCTGGAGCTAGAAGAGCTCAAGAGAAAGCATGCATCCTGTGAACAACAGCTCGAAGCTGTAATTGAAGCTATCAAATCTTATGAAGATCAGATTGAAGTAATGGCGGCTGAGGTAGCCAAAAATAAGGAGTCAGTCAGTAAAGCTCAAGAAGAAGTGACCAAGCAAAAAGAAGTGATAACAGCCCATGACAGTGTAATTAAAACCAAGTATGCAGAAGTGGCAAAACATAAGGAACAAAGCAATGATTCTCAACTTAAAATTAAGGAGTTAGACCACAACATCAGCAAACATAAATGGGAAGCTGAAGATACTGCTTCGAAGGTATCCAAAATGTTGAAAGATTATGACTGGATTAATGTAGAGAAGCATCTCTTTGGCCAACCCAATAGTGCCTGTGATTTCAAAACTAACAACCCCAAAGAAGCTGGCCAGCGACTTCAGAAGTTGCAAGAAATGAAGGAGAAACTAGGAAGGAATGTCAATATGAGAGCTATGAATGTGCTGACAGAAGCTGAAGAGCGATATAATGACTTGATGAAGAAGAAAATTGTAGAAAATGACAAATCCAAAATTCTTGCAACAATAGAGGACCTTGACCAGAAGAAAAACCAAGCCCTAAATATTGCTTGGCAAAAGGTAAACAAGGATTTTGGGTCCATTTTTTCTACTCTTTTGCCTGGTGCCAATGCTATGCTTGCACCACCAGAAGGGCAGACTGTTTTGGATGGTCTGGAGTTCAAGGTTGCCTTGGGTAATACCTGGAAAGAAAACCTAACTGAGGTTAGCGGTGGTCAGAGGTCCTTAGTGGCTTTGTCATTAATATTGTCCATGCTCCTCTTCAAACCTGCTCCTATTTATGTCTTGGATGAAGTAGATGCAGCCTTGGATCTTTCTCATACCCAAAATATTGGCCAGATGTTGCGAACTCATTTCACACATTCTCAGTTTATTGTGGTGTCCCTAAAAGAAGGTATGTTCAACAATGTAAATGTTCTTTTTAAAACCAAGTTTGTGGATGGAGTTTCTACAGTGGCCAGATTTAATCAAAGTCAAAATGGAAGGATTCCAAAGGAAACAAGATCCAAGGCCAAAGGACCCAAATGAGCTCATTGTGGAAGTTTAGTACAAACCTACTCCTGCACCTTGACCTTTTTTTTTAAACATAATCTTTCAAGAACTTGGGATCTAATTTTTTTATATAGTAATAATGTTACTCTGTTACCTAACTAGTATTTGCTCTTCCTTTGTATTATTGCTTGTAAATGAACATAGATTCTTCTCTATTAATTAGTGTAACTATGGTCCAATTACTGCGGTTGTGGTTTTATGTATATTATCAAGTTTTTTTCTTATGCAAATCTTTTATATATTAGGGACCCCTGATACACCTGGTTTGTGGTGTATGTAAAGGAAAAATGCAAAGAAACAAATGAAATTAAGATACAGAATAAATGTAAAAAAAAAAACAAAAAACATTTCCATCCCAATCAAGAAAAAATGTTGGTTAGCCTGAAAAATTAAATGCTTAAGAGGAAAATGACTCAAGGATAAGTGATCAAAAAACAAAAGAAGAGTAAAAATGATCTCGTTCTCCAAATCTTGGTACATTGATACTAGAAAAATCCACGGGCATTATTTTAACTTTGAGAGGAATGCATGATTCAAGAAAAATACTTTGCTTCTTGTGTGATTTGTGAAACTTATTGTGGTGACATATGCTGAAGTAGGAAAACATATAATTGGCTCAAAAGAGGTTTGAATGAACTATTAGTAGGTTTTACTGTTTATGAGTAAAATTGAGGTATTTATGAATTTGTGACTGGTATTTGAGATTTAAAATAAATGCTTTTGGTGTCAGAGGCAAATATGATGATCTGACCATTCCAAAATGTGTATGTCCATTCATTTTCATGCATATATCCAGTCAGGTCTGTTGTTATACAAAAAGACTTACTCTCACTGTGACGTGAAAAGACATGTCAGAGATGCAAGAAAAAACCTGAAATTACTACCATTCTTTTATTCTCAGCCATCTGAGTATTCCACATAAAGGAAAGAAAATATAGCAAGAAAGTACATGAACTAGCATAGTATCTTCTGAGTTTTATGATAGAGAAGGTAAAGTAGGAAAGGAAGAAGAGTGATAAATGGTGCCCAGAAATATTGCAAGTGTAAGGTGGCGAAGGTAAAAAGTTTCTTCGATTTTTCAAATTCATTGCTCCACACTCTACATGGTCTACTATTATCTTTGTCCTTCCCTTGATTCAATCCCCTACCCTCTTGAATTACTTACCTTCTTGTGATATACTTCAATTTCCAGGAATTAATGAGATTCAAGTAGAGGAAGAAATGGTATCCAGTGTGTCCATTATTGTCAGTTCTGTTTGTATGCAGTGCTGCCGTTGGGTTGTCCACCAGGTCTTCATCTTCTGCTGTAGGACAGCTCACTGACCAGGAGCCATGGATGCTTTAAACTCAGATTACAGGATTATATCTGTTTCTATGTTCATCATACTCATACTAAAATATTTTGTTTTGAAAACCTTCCAAAATAAGTATGCAGTGCATTGAAACCAATCTCTTTAAAAATTCTTAGACCTTTGTATTGAGTGCATGTTTTTAGCCCTATCACTCTTACCTGCCTCAGCTCCACTCCAGAAGTTACCTAATTTTAAAACCTCAGCAATATGACCTGAGGTTTCAGTTTTTCTTTGCTAGAGTGTCTTCTTACATGAATTTATTCACTATGTTCCTAATGAACAACATTGCCTGTATGGTCTTAGGACCAGCAATCTTTTGAACCAACAAAAGTTGTGGACTACTTTTTCCTCACTTCCCCTGTAATAGGTGACTTCTCCCTGCCCACCCTAAAAGTGAGTCCAGATCATAAAGAGCCTCTTCAGCTAAGCTGAGGAACTAGAAGTCCTCTGATTGTAGGGAACAGACACTGTTTTTAAGGCACACTGATGTTCTGATCAGGTTTTAGAAAGATGGTACTCTTAGTGGTAGAGGGATGGTAGAGGAGCAATACTGAAGCAGCAATGCCTTTATGGAGGCTGTTTTTCTTTGGGGGAGAAATGGTGTGTGTATGTGATAGGTGCTTAAACAACTATAATGATGTTACAGGGAGTGGATTTCAAAGACTACTCCTCGCTGACATCTGATTCCTGTTAGACCTTTAGGACTCAGTTCCTGTTCTGTGGCCTTCAAGAGACCTTCCTTGTAGACCCTCTAGACTTCTTGCTGTAGGAGCAACTTTTCATACTTTTATAAGGGCAGAGTTTCATAAAGGACGATTAATTTAGGCCAGCTTGCTCTTCTGTGTCCCCTTGCCCTATGATTGCTGGCTTCCAGAAAGCTAGGACATTGTCTCTTCATCTTTGTATCTGCAGTGCCAAATGTGGCTTGTGTGATAATAGTTGTGAAGTGGTTATGTTGTAATTTTTTGGAGGACATATCAAAATGTGTTATTCAGGTAGCCTCATTGTACTGCCATTCAGAGAATTCTAAAACAGAGGCATTTTCTCCTGTCCCACAAAAAACGAAAATATTTTCCTTTTTCACACCTTTGGAAAGCACCAGAGAGAATTAAACCTTGTAGACATGGTTGCTGTCTTGCTAAAAGCCAAGGAATACCTGATGAGAGGGAACACTGGAAGTCTGCACAAGCAGAACAGAGGGAGTCATGTTAAAAAGTGAAGCCGATATTTTAGAAAACATTTTGGAGAAAACAGAGCTTATATTTTAAAAGGTAGTATTTAAATTTAAGAAGAATGAACAGAACTGAGTGGTCTAAGAGGTTCAAACCTGGCCAGAGACCATAGAGCCTGAAATCCTGAAAACCACAGGTATGAGGATCATGTGGCTGCCTTGTTGAAATGCAAATATCTGAGGCTCAGGTTGACCTATGGTATCATAGTTTCCATGGTTTGCATCCTAGAATTAGAGTTTGAGGAACTACCATTAGCCAAGATGTGAAGGCGTCTTACCAGCTCATTGCAAGAAGGAACTAAAAATAATTAATATGTGTTACATTCATGAACCAGCTCCCTATGATGAATGTAATTATTATAGACTGCAAAAATATACTAATAAAAATTAAAAATAAAAATTTTGAAATTTTAAAAGAAAGTAGAAGATATCATAACCTTATCAACCTATGTTAATGTGTGCATGTATTTAACATTCTGTAGTACACTGCGCATAATTCAAATTTCAAAGGGTAGGAACAGAATTCTTTTGAAAAATTACCATTCTGATTTCTAAGTAGGGAAATTTGTAAGTGTGTTTACATATGGGTCCTGACTAACTCTGGTGGTCAATATTCATCTTTCAGAATAAGCAGTACTTAGCAAGACTTTCCCTTTACAGATGATTTCTTAACTGGCTTCATTCTGGCTGGCATATACTGCCTTAGCATAGTGATTGACTATAATCGGTCAGTGCTTGCTAAATATGTGTCTGGGCCTGGGTATCCATCAGAGATTTTCTACCATTACATTATTAAAAGATTCCATTAAGTGCCCACATTTCTATTATATTTGCACAGGGGTGGTAAAGAAACACAAGAACTTCTCAAAGTAGTGAAATTTAATATACAGTAAAGCCTGTTATTTTATTGTTAAACCCTAGTTTTGAAGTTCTTATATTTATGGTATGAAAGATTCATATTTTCCATTTATGTACATTTCAGTTTCTTTTTTTTTTTTGTGGTGCCGGGGATCGAACTCAGGCCCTTGTGCTTGCAAAGCAAGCACTCTAATCACTGAGCTAAATCCCCAGCCCTTCAGTTTCTTTTATAAACATATTTGACTCTACATCTGATATTTAATTCAGGTGTTTAATTTACAAGTTTTTGTGTGTGATTAATAAGCTATGGTGTCAGATTTTGGTCATTTAAAAGCAGATGACTAGAAACAATTAAGATAAATTATAAAGACATTTCTGGATTTTAGATGCTTTTTAACAGAAATCAGGAAAGGAGATAAATTTAGCAAGCAAAGTGGTGACATTTGAAATGGTTAATGTTCCAAGGAAATTGGAATGGCAAAGAGATCTTGTTAGTTTCATATTTAATGAAAATAGTTCCATTGAAAAAGTCTGAAAATTTTTATTATAATATACTGTCACAGGCACAGTACAGAGGCAAGTGCTGGGTAAAGATTAATACAAAATGTCACAGTCTCTTTCCTCACTGGGTGACAGTCCAAAGAAGATAGAGTGCTTTTTATCAAAGGGTTCAAATGAGTGAGCACTCTAATTTTCACAGTTCTTTCTTTCCCCTTATATTTGCAGTCTTTTATAATTGATGTGGTTGATGTGTTTTTAAATTAACATACATTTTAAATTTACATTTTATTTCATGATCAATCCCGTTCTAACTTGTACTATATTAGACTTTCAATTTTCTATGGTTAGAAAGAGAAGGAAAGAAATGTTTTGCTACATGTAGTTATTTCATCAAAAAAGCAATAATTTATTTGTTTTATTTGTTTTTGTCTTCACTTAAAAAAATCTTAAATGCTTGGAGCATTAAGATTCTCCCTTTGAATATGTGTTTATCTATGAAAAAATACTTTATGGTTAGGACCCCTATTAATTTTTATAATGAACATCTTGTATAGAAAGCACTAAAGAGAATATTGATTTCTACTGACTTAATACCCAAACCTTTCCTAAAGTGCTACTGAAGAAGAAATAGGAAAAGTTAAGCTTTGATTATTCAAAAATGTTGTCAAGGATGTAAAGCTGTTAAAGAAAAAGAAGCAAATGTTACTGCCCAAGGCTACTCTCAAGTGTAGCTCTGTATGGTGCAGCCTGCAATTGCTTATGATGTAGAAAATTGCAGATGGGCAACTAGGAGAAAAATATTTTATGGTAATTCCCAAAAAGGTACTTGGCATTACTGTACTCCAATCAGAAGATGTAGCAGTGAAATGAATTACTTTTATGGGTAAGAATTCAATGGGACTGTCTAGGAAGGATTTAATTCCTAGTTTCTGAATCATCTCTTTTTTCTTATCCTACATAAATATTAAGCACATATAAGAATGTTTCCTACATTTTGAAAGGAGAATTCTGCATAGATTTTAGAACTATTTCCTTCTCTACCATTTATTTAAGGATAATCCATATGGTGATACATCTATGCAAACCTAGATATCTGCTATATGTATTATAGACAGAAATAAATCTTACTAAGATCATTGAATTGTGAGGTAATAGAAGCTTCTTGGTTGATTTTCCTTCTTGTCAGTCTGTGTCTTGCCTAGACTCTTCAGGTATCTACATATAGCAAATATGTAGAACTGAAATGAGTTCAGAGTTATTGTTAAAAATCAATTTAGAAGGTTCTTTCAGAAATCAAAAGGCGAATGACATTCACTTGGACTGACTATAACAAAGTGATGAAAAAGCTGATAAAATAGAGGAATATTTAAGATGTTTGTACCAATCAGGGTTCCGTGATAAAATAGAACCAATAGTGTGTGTGTGTGTGTGTGTGTGTTTGTGTGTACATATTAAGGAGGTAATTCCTTAAACTAAATCTCCTTGTATTTATAAATATAAATGTGATTATGGAGGCCAGTGAAACCCAGGAAAAATGGATAGTTTAGTCTCAATCTGAATCAGAGGTCTGAGGATCAGGACTGTCAATGGTGTAGTTTTAGTCCGAAGACTGGCAAAGTCAAGAACTAGAAATAGCACATGTTTCAGGTTAAGTCTGAGGCAGGAAAAAAATCTTACGTTCCAATTCAAGGCCACTGGGTCAGAAAAATTCCTTCTTATTCAGGGATGATATAGCATTTTTGTTCTAATAGAATTTTGGTTCTTCCCAACTGATTGTATGAGGCCCACTTGCATTAGGGAGGTCAGTATGCTTTACTAAGTCTACCAATTTAAATGTTTCTCTCACCCAAAAATGCTTTCACAGAGACATTTAGAGTAATGTTTGACCAAATATCTGGGCATCCCATGGCCAGTCAAGTTGACACACAAAATAAACCACTACAAGTTGAAATCTGGATTTTAGGACTTGAAGATTAATTAGACAAAAGAGAAGAAAGAGGAGAATTAAACTTAACTTCCAAATCTTGTGTTTGAGTAATGATTAATATAAGTTTCTAGGTTGGGGATATATAGGGAAAAGTATGAGTAGTAATGATGAGGGCCGTGAATATGAATGACTCAAACTAGGCACATATGTATGTACAGGTATAAAATTATAGTCTCAACTTCTTCCCTACTGAATAAGAATAATAATTCTAAGTCAGAGGGTAGATATAATGTAAAAATATGAAAATTTGTGAGACTAGGTTCTGAGGAGAGATTGAAAAGGAACTAGACTGAGTTTGGTTACAGGTGGGCCTGGTAAGGACTCCCAAAACTCCCCACGGTGTAATGCTTGATTATGGTCTCAGTGTTACAACTCAGGTGTTGAGGAGCGAGATGAAGTGTGCTTATTTTGTTGCTGAGGATCAGACCGTGTCCCTGATGGTGGGGTGTTCTTTTCCTTCAAGGAACAGATATTCTACTCCTGTCCTAATGCAAGCTTTGCACTAGAGAAGGAAATGAAACTTAGGTCTTCATTAGAACATGGAGCTTAAATTCTGGGGTGCTGCTGTTCATTTTAGGTAAGAGAACATGTTTGGTGAGGCACATTCTGGTGTCTCTTCAGTCAAACTTAAGCTTTGGAACTCGTGAATTATTTATGTTTTGAATGATTACTTTCACTAGCTTTGAACATATATTTATACCATATCCTTATTATTCATTAAATATATATAATTAGTTAAAATATACATATACAAATCACACTAAATTAGAGGAAGAAAACAATTATCCATTAGCTCAGGAAAAGTAAAGAAATGAACAGAAATCAATGCATAGTGTTTGGTGGCTTGAATTGTCAAAAAATGTATCCTATAGCTGTACCAGTATCAAGAGACTCATGGAATTGGATAGTGAATTCTATATGAAAATTAGAGTTTAATAACAAAATTAGAAACCCCTCAAAGAATGCAGGACTGGCTTCCCACTTTATTTATTTATTGATTTATTTTGGTGCTGGGGATCAAACTCGGGTCCTTGTGCTTGCAAGGCAAGCACTTTAACAACTGAGCTAAATCCCCAGCCCTGGCTTCCCACTTTATTTGGCTACCATTATCTGTTTTCCAGAACATCTGTCTCCCTGATTCATCCACCAAAGGTGAAGGTGTTTCATTGTTAATCATTTTTGATAGAGATGGATTCTCTTCATTGTACATGGATCTGGCAGAGAGATTTGACCCACAATTAGGCACTCAACCACACTTTGAAAGTAGAGTTTAGTTAGCATAAATTCATATCAGTTCTAAGATTTGTTGATTAAATTGCTGGCATAGAGTTTTTATTTGGTAATAGTTATGATTGTTGTCTTCTTACACGTGAGGTTGTCTATTTTGTTTGGCCATGACAGAGATTTTTCACTAGTTGAACTTACTATGAAAACTTTCTTGAAAGATGCATAATAAAGTTAGGGTTTCTTCTCTTTTTTTGTAATATCCTTTACTCTGAAAGACAGTTTAGTTTTGTTTTTAACAGGCTTTTTTACTGACTTGTAAAAAAGAGTGTATTGGAGATCGGTGTCCTATGTCTCACCAAGACCAGGAACCAGTTTTCTCTAGTTGGGCACCAGAAACACACATCTTTAAACTCTTCCTCACCACGGCAAATTGCTCATATGCTTTGAAATGTTCACATCCTCTGAGGTTATGAGGGCACAGTGGAGTAAGTTTTCTCAGTACACACTCTATTGGCAGATGAGTTGGGAGACAGAATATTTGATATTTTTTGCTTTCTTCTCAATTTATATAATTTAAGTTTTGTAAGTTACATGTATTTATAATGCAACTTCACTCCAGTTCTGTTCTATCTGGTTCTGTTTGGCTCATCTTTCCCTAAATTTTTTATGATTGGGAATATTGATATGATCTAGAGAAAAGACAGTAAAGTAATAAAAGTTAAATGTGTGTAGATGTAAGTATGAAGAACAGTTTAAGTTTATTCTATGATATTCTTTCAGGTCTCGTAGACGCTAAAAATACTGGCCAAGAACATTGATTGCTAATGAATACCTTAAAAATATCATGACATATTAGAGAACAAAGTATTTTTACAAGCTCATACTCCCTAAATTATAACAAGTTTATTTTGGACAAATGGCAGTCACTCTCAGGTCATGATTAGTATTTTATTTATTTTATTCATTGTCAGTGGGAAAATGTTTGATTCCTATTAATGCCATAGGACTTTCAATTATTATTGTAGTTTCCTGTTAAATTACATAGTTCCTAGTGAAAACAATATTAAATATTTATAAACTAAAACCGGTAATATTCATTTCTGTTTTATTTTGTGAAACAAACAGGGAAAGGCAACAATTGATATTCTCTTCTGTAGCTCATAACTCAGTTTGCTGTCTATGAGGCCCTGCAGCTCCAGCAGAGCTCTGATCCTTGATCACAGATCCACCTGGCTTAACTTGAGAGATGATTTTTCCCAAACCTCCTTTCGGAGAGGCCTGCTCAGACCTTGTAGATTCAAAATCACTGCTTCTTTAGTCCCATATGTAATGTTAGTGGTAATAATCTTCGGTTTGTATGTTAGTATGTGTTACAATAACAGTATTTTGAAAGCCTGTTGGCATATCATTTTACTTGACTTTGTGGAGTCATGTGAGAAAACAGTACTTTTTAAATTAGTGTGAGTCATGATTAGCCTGTTACATAAGAAGATTTTGAGTGGGTACCGAATGGATTGTCTTGATTTGAGAGTGCTGAATTTATGATGGCATAATATACTGCTTAAAATGTGTAATGTATTGTTATTTTCCAGTCTGTACTATAAAACTTGAGTGGATTATTTCCCTGGAGACTGCAGATTATCCTTTTGATAGAGCCAATAAAATCACTACAAACTACTTCTTATAAAGATTCTGTGCCCATGGAAGGTAACTAGGACTTGCTTATTTTCCATGTGAGAAATATAACCCAGAAATGAATTTTTACATTATTTCCCTCAAATGGATTTTTTTGACAACAGTGTTTACATAGACTATTTCACTTTCATTTATAGACCTTGTGCTCCCCTCTGCCACAGAAGTAAAAGACTAATCCTATAATTAAGTATAAGTAACAGTCATGAGTTTGAGTAGTGCTTAATAATTTTTCTAATTTGAAATGTGTCAGTTTGGGTATTATAAATAATAACTATATATTATGGCTTCTGTCTAGAAGTTCCCCTAAAGTCTCATACGCTCATAGGTGGGGTTTTTCAGAGGCGGCTAGATCTAGGGTGTGTGCTCCTGGGATCAAGGATGTGATGCTAGGATTAAGTGTGTGTTATAAGTGGAATAGAGTGCCATTAAATGCTATATGGTGGATAGCATGGATAAATGATAAGAGGCAGAAAGAGTACTGGTTGTTTGTTGTTCATCACTTGTAGCTTGTTGCTTACTGCTTGCCGCTTAGATGCATTTGCTGCCTTCTGCTCACCATGAACTGTTTCCCCTCTGCCATGCTGCTCTGCCTTGGAGCCAGCTGACTATGAACTGAAACCTCTACAAACTGTGAGCCAAATAAACCTTTCTTCATTTAATTTGGAGTGTTGGATATTTCATCTCAGCAACCAGAAAAGTAACAAAGACCCTGTAGTTCACAATTTAAAATGTATCACCAGAAACCTGAATATTTATAGTATTCTTACTTTTGGAGCAGTGATTTTTACTTTAGCACACATCAGAATCTCCTTTATGAAAAAATACAGATCCTAGTGATCTACCCTTACAGTTTCTGAAGAACACATGGATTATGATTGAGTAAAGTGTGTGTGCTTCTAAATTCTCAGGTGATAGTAAAGTTCCCATTTTGCAAATCCATTCTTTAGAGATATGAAGGCAACATAAGTTTTCTAAATTTTAAAGATGTGTTTCTAGACAAAATAGGTAAAACTCTTGAAGTCATAGGTGTAGGCAAGCACTTTCTTCACAGAATGCCAGTTGCACTGGAAATAGTTCCTAAAATCAACAAATGGGCCAGATGTGGTGGTACACGCCTGCAGTCCCAGTATTTGGGAGGCTGAGGCAGGACGATAACCTCAGATTCAAGACCAACCTGGGGCACGTAGTGAGTTCAAGATCAGCCTGAACCCTGCCTCAAAAAACAAAACAACAACAACAAAAATCAACAAATGATATCATATTAAATTTAAAAACTTCTACACAGCACGAGAAACAACCAGCAGAGTTAAAAGACAACCTATAGAGTGGGAAAAGTTTTTGCTAGTGATTCCTCAGAGGATTTATATCTAGAATATATAAAGAACTCAAAAATATTAGACTCCCCCAAATAAAAGACCCCCATCAAAAAAATGGGCAAGTGAAATGAATAGACACTTCACAAAAGAAGTACAAATGGCCAATAAATACATGAAGAAATGCTGAACATCACTGGCCATTAGAGAAATGCAAATTAAAACAACACTGACTCCATCTTACCCCAAGAAGAATGGCCACCATCAAGAAATCAAATAGTAACAAATGCCAGAGAGGTTGCAGGATTGGGGTGGCAGAAAGGAACCCTTCTATGCTGTTGGTGGGAATATAAACTAGTACTTACTATGGCAATCAATAAGGAGATTCCTTAAAAAACTAAAATTCGAAATTCCATTTGACCCAGATATTCCCCTTCTTAGATATCTTTCTAAAACAATTAAAGAGGGGCTGGGGATTTAGCTCAGTGGTTAAAGTGCTTGCCTTGCAAGCACAAGGACCCGAGTTCGAACTCCAGCACCAAAAAAGAAAAAAAAAATAAAACAATTAAAGATCATATTACAGTGATACATGCATAGACATGTGTTTAGCAGCACAATTCATAATAGCTAAGTCTTTGAAGTGGCCCGTATAACCATCAACAGATTAATGGATAAAGGAAATGATGGTATTTACACACCATGGAGTACTACTCTGCCGTAAAGATAAAGTTGAGTCATTTGTAAGAAAATGGATGCATTTTGAGAACCTAATTTTGAGTGAAATAAATCAGACACACAAATGTAAATATTGCGTCATTTTTCTTATATGAGAAACTCAGAATAAAATAAAGAACAAAATAAAACAGATAATAGAAAGTAGGGAGATAGATTGTTCTCGAAGGGGAAGGGGATCAAAAGATGGGTGAAGCAGGGAGGGAGTGAAGGGATAGGGATGAAAAAAAGAAATTGGAGTGTGTTATGTACATGTATCAATTTTATTTAAGGAATATAAACATCACGTGTGGCAAACATCCCCCCCTGCACACACCCAAACGGAAAAGGAGTGGAATCAAGAGATGTGTGGACAGGGGAGTGGAGGAAGAGAAAAGGAATGAGAAAAAGAATTAAGATGTGTTATGCACATGTACTAACTTCCCACAAGGAATGTAAACATTATGCACTACACACATGTACCAATAAGCTAAAATAAAAAAAAAATGCAGCTCCAATGGATGGAAATACACACATGCATTTATATTTTGTGTATATATGTAAGTAACAGTGAAGTTGATGCTAGATTCCAAATCCTCTCTTCTTATCCTTAGAACTGTGTTTACTACTTTTGGGGAAACATACTTGTAATACTGGAAACAGTATAGTACTTTAAAGCATTTAGCTAGAACATGAGAGGAAATTGAAACATTATAAAAAGCTAAATTATCTGATTAACTGGAGATTACAAGACAAACAATTTTTTCATTGCTACTGAATTTTTTGAAAATATGTAATGCTATTCTTTCACAGTAAGTAAACCATTCTATGAAAGTTTGTTTTCTCTTTTATAGTTTAGCATTTGCAGTGCTCCAAGATTATTATTATTTTCTTTTCTTTTTCTTTCCAAGATTATTATTTTGGGGTATATGTTCACTCATAAAGCATAGCGTGGGTTAAGGTAAAGATAGATAACATTTTTTGTTGTTAATGATTTAAATAAGTTTTTTTGCTATCTGAAAAAATTAAATGATGATGTTAATAAACTAGAGCTATTATTGTAATTGCAAAGTGAGCTGACCTTTTAAAGCTACTGTATAGAAGAAAAACTACTAAGTTAGCATGAATTAACCAGGGATTCACCAGAATACTTTTATTTCAGGACTAATACCTATCAAGTAAATACTTAATAAATATTTGTTAATCATATTAAATTTGGAGACCTGGCCTCTGGGGCTATAGCTTATCAATTTTATTAGGGCACACTGGGTTAGGAGGGGAGACCTTTTGCCTAGTTATAATTTCAACCTCTATGCTTAGTTCATCAGAATGCATAATACTCACCCACTGATTTATAGGAGTGCGTCTTCATTGCATATGGGCTGCACATCCTCTGATACTCTAAGAGCTGAGCCTTTCCAAATTGTATTTAATGGTCTAGATTTGGGGTTGAAATTAGACTGGAATACACTAATGCCTGCCACTGCTGATACTACATCATCCCTAGTTTTTTCTCTCTTTTAAAATAACAACAAATAACCATCATTTTTCTTGGTGAAAGTGCTTAAGGTGGCTTTTAAAAAAGAGGCTTTTTTCATTAAGGTGGCTTTTAAAAAAGAGCCATACAATTCTGTCACATTAGCTTGGAATATTGGTAGTAATATATCCTGTATATGACCTCATCAGACCCTTGCTCCTGTATCTCATAGTGCCTTTTTCTTATTATTGAAAAATCTTTCTCTTTCAGCCTAGGGTGTATTAAAATCCTAAGTATGAAGGGATCACTTCTGCCATCTATTTTGGCTCACAAAGATTCCTTTGAAAATTACACTTTTTTACTGTGAAAACATAGAATATGGATAGTCAAAATATGTAATAATGCCCCTTTATTATAATATGCAATATTTATTAGTTATGAGCAAGATATATTTATCCTCACCAAAGACCAAATTACATTTTAGTAAAAGCGAATGGACTTTGCAAAAAATGGACACCTCCCTGCGTGCACATAGTAATCAGATTTAGAAAATAAGAGGTAATGACGTTTTATTCTTATGGCTGTACTCTCTGTGTATTTGATACATTTTTATCTTGTTTTTATTTTAGTAATATAATTTCTTCTAGGCCTTTCCTTCATAATTTATTTTTAATTTTATTGCACTGAAAATTTTATTATGTTATCTTAAATATATTCTTGCACGAAACCAAATAGTAATAAAGTTTGAAAACGCACAAAAATTGAAAAGCCTTCCTTTTTTCAAATAGTGTATACTATATATAAAGCTTATATATGTCCATAACAAGTAGTTTACGTCATTAGATTTTCATATATAGGTTCTGTCTGAGTATCCTTTCCTAAGATGCTATCTGGTGCCCTTATGTGGTATCTTAATCATCAGTCTAGAACTCACCCCCATCTCTCACTTGAACCACCATTCTCCATACTCTAGATAGGGAATTACCTGTAGATTGGCCATATGTGATGGGCCTTAGCTACTTTTTATTTGCTCGTGACAATGTTGGCCCATAAGATGTTATATGAAAATTGCATTAGTTTCTAACATTTGAAAATCAGAGATTGTCTATAAAGTTTCTGATTGTCTATAAATTTCTGACTTTTAGCTCTGTAAAAAACCTGGAAGCTACAGACCCATATCTTTGCTTGGCAATCATCTTACAGAACTCAGAGATAATTGCCCCTTTTTTGATGGGACAAGAGTTCTGTTTACCTCAAACTACACTAATCTCTTTTATTTTGTAGACAATGAAGCTAATGGTTAGTTGACATTAGAACTTGCCTTATTGATTATTTTCCCCCCATTCCCCATGCTTCCCCCCCCTTGCCTTATTGGTTATTTTTCCCCCACGCTGGTAACTTGAATTAACAGTTTTATTACAGACAGTATTTTACAGAAATGAATTTAATGGTTATGAATTTCATGTTCTATAATTTGGAGGAGTTACTTGGGGCCAAGAATGTCTTTGCATGCTATCGTCTCATCTGTGCATGGGACAATCTGTTGTCACCCTTTATAGCTTGACTTCATTGATGACCTAGTAAATTGTCTCTGTGATTCACTCTGGCATCTATCAGTGAGTGCATGCCCAAAACTTCTGTCCTTTTCACACATTCCTTACAAAGCTGGTGACTATAACAGTTTCTACACTGAAAACCTATTAGGAAGAATGGCTCAAGTGTCATCTGTTGGTTGATAAAACTTAATCTGGAATTGGTAGATGGCTTTCAATGTAACTTTGTGGCATTGGCAATTGAAGAATTCTGATGAATTATTATCAGTTTAAGAAATTGAGAATAGAGGAACATTTGAAGTGTTATTCAAGGAAATGCTTTTGTGTGAATTTTGGAATCTCACTCAGGGATTGTAGATGATGGGGGAAGTTGCAAGAGATACAGTGACCATAGAGACCTTAAGAGAAATATTTTATTTAATATTTATATGCCAGTTCCTGTTTGAAACATGAAAAACAATGACTACTAGCAACAAGCATGCTTCACGTATAACTCAAAGATAGCATGCTATGACTCACCTCCCTCAACATCAGTTCTTCCTCCACATAGTTGAATAACAATTAAAATGTGTCTCTGTGTTAGGAAAGACTTATAATGTGCATCATAAAATAAGGATTATTTTTCTTTATACAGTAAAGAAATCTCATCAGCTTGCATGTTGCCATTATAGTCATCAAGAAACTGAGCAATAAACAAGATGCTTTCAGTAGGTGGAATCTTTTTCTTTGTTTTTCTCTTTTGTAATTCTCAGTGTCATGTAGGAGGGTACCCTGAAATCTTGGGCCTTCAATTTTCTGGATAGTGCTCAATTTTCCTGGTTATTTCATTTTGGGGAATCAGAATTTTTGTTTGTTTCAGAGGTTTTTCAAATGCGTCATAATTCTCTCTGAAGTGCAGAGTATTTTAAGATTCAAAAGTCAGGATACAGAAGAACAGACTCTTTCAGCATACTTTTTCTCCCCTTAAATTGCTGTTTGAGATTACAGAGTTAATGAATATATTAAAATCAGTATGTGCACCTTGCCTCACGGAAGTGAACTTACACTGAATCTTACACACTTACACGGTGTAGCCTGATTGAAGTATTTGCCTCCTATTGTAATATAGGGTGATAAAAATATGTGATGAACCTAATTTAAATCATTCACTTGATTCAGGATGGAAATATAATATGCCATGGATTATCCAAGTAAAAAATCATTTCCTAGTCACTTTCCAACATTTAAAAGCTGGAATTGCGTGAAAAACTGTTAAGTTTATCATTTCAAACTTAGTTTTGAGCAAAAATAAATAAATAAAAGGCAGATTTTACTTCTCTTTGTAGATCAGTATTGTATATATCTCTGGATCATTTTCTTGTGCTTTTTTTCATAATTTTAGGGCTGATTCAGACTTTTTAAAAATTTTCTTTGACAAATCTCTTATCTAAAGCAAAGACATGGAGACATTTTATTTTTATAAACACTATTTTGTTCTTTTAAATGCTCTTATTCGCATTGGGCTTATTCGCATTGGGCATCATTACTTTCTGCTTGCCTGGGAAACCTAAAGAGAGAAATACTTTCAGTATATTATATCAAGGAACATTCTGAAAGTTTCTTTAAAAATAAGTATGATGTACCACATACTTTAAAGTATGAATTTACTCCCTTACAGATGGAATTAAATTTAGTGATGGTTAAAAATACCAGCATGATTGACAAATATTTACGTGTGACCACCTCCTAATGTAGTCTCACTCACCACTTGTTTTCTATCTCTAATTTTTTAATTTAAATCAAACTGCAAAATAACCTAAATACTGAAATATTTAGAAGGAAAAATTAGCAGAACTGATACATGATTTAGTCTCCAAATCGTGAATTTCTATTTTCCTGATGGTAGACCTTCTAGTAAATCTCAGTATTAATTTGAAGTTCTAAAAAAGGCTCCTTGTTAATCGAAAATTAACCAAAACATGTCTCTCTTTATAAATATTTTAACTTAGTAATGAGTTTTTTGTTGGTTTGCTTTTTATTTCCTTAAATCTCTGGTGGCAATGTGTCAGATGATGTAGAGAATATTTATAGTTTAAGCAGTGATTAAAGTTTAAGGTCTCTTTTAACATTAAGGTTCTAAAAGACTGTGGATTCTTATGAGACCATGGGTGTATTGATGTTCACGTCTGAAATTTGCAAGTGGGCATGTAGAGTGGGTAGAGATGCTTGATCAGATCTTAAAAACAAACACCGTCAGTACTTTCCAGAAATCTTTGTACTATGAATTGATTTGCTGTTTGTTGTTTTGTAAAACTGAATTGGAGACATTCTGATGTTTGCATTAGTGTTTTGCTTTACTTAGTCTTGATATAGAAATCTTTTATTTTTCTCTAAAATTTAGAAATGTATTTAAGTTATATTTCAAAGGGAAAAATTTATACTATGGATCAACATAATGATATATTTATATGTAATTTATATGGAAAGGATAGAGAAATGCTTAGATGATAAGAGGGAAAACATAGCTTTCTGAATTCTTTGAGGGCAGCTCCAAGTTATAAAATAGGCATTCAGGAAATATTTTTTGAAAGAGTGAATTATAACATAAACTATATTACACTTAGGTTTTCCTTGGGAAAATGTAAGTCATAGTACTATTGATTTGTATTATGCCATCTTCCTTGTGAAAAAGAATTAGCTTTAAATTTTCTAAGCTTTGAGATTTTCAATTGGGGAAGATTAACATAGCAAAGTTAGTATCAGTGAAATCCTTGACAACAAAGCAAGTTAGAGGTGAGAGTTCAATGCCACCTGACAGCCATCTGGGAACCTAGAGAAGAGAACAGTATGAGAAACTAGAAAATCTCCAGATAAGACACTAGATTATCTCACTGTGTGATTTGGGGAGGTACATCTTTCCCCAACAGTGTCACTCAATAGAGCAGATCTCTCTAATGTGTAAACATTTGCATCACTATTTACATATTTAGATATTTATCCCCCTGCTTTATTTTTTATTCCTGCCTTTCTTGAGTCTCCTTTTTCATGAAGAGCTGTTTATTGGACAGATGTCTTCTTGTATATGTCCACAATTCCCTGAAAAGCAATAACTTTCGGTAGCATTAGCATATTAAGAAAATGATTAATTCCACCCACTTCACTTTAATTTGCTCTTGTTGATTATTTGCTGTAATACGTTAAATAATTGTTCTTGAATGGGTCAAGAAAAGCAGTCATTCACCTGTTTTGATTGCTATAAATATCTTTGAAATCACCCAAATGTGCCTTCATATTATTCACAACTCTTCCAGGCTGTTAATAAATACATTGAACACCTGTGCCAGCACTGATCCCCGAGGCACCTCATTATTAACCTAATTGCACAGCTTCATGATAATTCATTTAACCTTGATTTTATTACCAAACTTTTTTTGATCCAAGACATCTCAAATTAATGATAAAACTTTTACCTTTTATCTTGTAGTTGCCATGGCTTCATAATTGAATTTTCACTTAAAAAATTCTGAATGAAATACCTCTAGACTTTCATTTTGTTACAAAGTTCAAACAAGAAAACTTACACATTTTTTTCCTGTCAGCTATTTTCTGAACTTTTTGTGTACCTACTCTTCCTTTCATTGTTTGTCTTCATCAAACATTTTCAAAATGTTAGGGTGCAGAAACAATATTTCTATAAGCAGTATTTTAGTTTTGTATATAATTCTGTTGTTTTGTTAGTCCTAACTCCTCAGTGCCATTTCATTGTTGTTCCTTTCATCCAACTGGAGTCAGGGAAGGAAAAAGGAGATGAAATTCATGTTAGCTGATATGGCTATTCATCAGTGAAGCCATTACAAGTAAAGAACGAGGTTTGAACGTTCTAGTGTAAATCAAGGTTATGGAATATAATCTTTCCTAATGTTGTAGTTTAAGGACTCTAATTATCATATGGTTAAGTTTCTCTTGCTTTTCAGGTGAAAAAACTAAAGGCCCAAAGGTCTGAGTTGATCTGAATGAAGGTTAAACTGATGAGTCAGAGCTCTTTTATTCAATCATTTAGTCCACTGCACTCTCCCTTATTTTTTATTTTTTTAAAATTATCATTGTTCCTCACTTTGGTAGGGGAGGATATAATGTTATTTATGCTACTATTCATTTGTGTCTTGATATCTTTCTTGTGAGATTAATTTTAATTAATAATTAAAATTTTCTGTTTCATGTACTCTGAATTTTGAGATGAGCATCAGTTTAGCTTCTTTTAGACCCTCCTCTACCTCTAATTTATCTTAATCCCTAAGAAGGATTAAATGGCCTTAAATACAGTAAGTTCTCAATAAATATGGTTGACTTCATGCATATAGAAGCACACGGACAGACTCAAGTATATACTCATACATATGCATATGAATACTTATTAAATAATGGCTATTTATAGCACTTTCAGTTTTTCTTTTATTTCTGTCATGGATCTATATCAGTCACACAAGGTTTAGGATCGTCAGATTTATTTGAGCATGTTGTTCTCAATAATACCGAGGTGTTCTATGATGTTATCTGTTTGTTTCTTCTGTATAAATTTTATCTGATAACACTTGTTCCTAGACTCTCAAATCTAACCAAATTCCCACATAGATATCTAAGCTATTTTGGAGAAGCAGGGGAAAAGTCTATGTATAAGAAAAGCTCTACTACAATTACAAGGGAAAGGAAACCAAGGTCATTAATGATGCCAGTGCTCAGCCTTCCTGCTTTCGCAGGAAAGCATTATGAAAGGAGCTTCTATTTTTATCTGCTTTAAATACTTATTTTATTTTTGACAGTAGAATTTCAGAAACACTGAATTGTTCTTCAGTGTTATTGAAAGGTCACTACTCAAATCAAATGGTCAACATTCTGTCATGTGAATAAGCCATTCCTCAGATGAATTTTAAGCACCTTCAAAGGTGCATTATGTATTTCAGTTTCATGATTCATCTGCTTTGGGGAAAAGTGTTATTTCCTGGCACATGTTCAAATGTTGAAATTTAAGATGTTTAGAGTAAATTATTATACCACTGCAGCAAATGAAATTAATATGACCCCAGGAGTTATACCTAGGAGTAGTTAACTTGTCTACTAGGGTCTGGCTCATTGTTTCTTTGAGCATGCTAGAGAAAAAGAAAGAACAATAAACTATTTTGCCAAATCCTCATAATCCATATGAAGCATATGAGCAGGACTCAAATTTAATAAAACAATGTGAACAATCAGAAAGGATTAAATTGATAACAGGTATGGTGGCAGGTGGCTGTAATCTCTGCTACTCCAGAGGCTGAGGCAGGAGGATCACAAATTCAAGGACAGCCTGTGCATTTTGGTGAGACCCTACCTCAAAAATAGAAAAAGAGTAAAACTAAAAGGGCTTGGGGTGTAGCTCAGTTGTAGAGTGTTTGCCTAACCTTTACAAAGCCCTACTTTTAATTGTCAGTGCTACCAAAAAAAAAAAAAAAGGAATAAACTGCTAAATTTCTCTAAGAGTGATTTGTATATTTTGAACAAGAAATATCAAAAGAAATGGTATTATAAAACCAGTTAAGGAAACAGTTCTGATTTAAGAATCTTTCTGCATTTGGGACCTAAATACCTATGTTTTTTTCACCTTCATCCTCCTTAACTCTGTTTCCAGTCATAGAATCCTTTGAAATATTAATGTAAATCTTTTACTGCAAAAAGTAACATCTACAACTTAATTTTTGGATTTCTCTGTCCTTCATTTTCCTAATGGCCATTTCATGATCTGCATAATTGTCTTGTTTGCACTATTATTTGATTAATTGTCTCCAAGAGGCCTTTATGTGAAGCAAATAGGTAGTATTGACATATGTGTACTTGAAGTTAGTCAAATGTTGGACCAGATGGACTTGGTAGTTTGTGGGGACCACAGTACCTCTAGGAGACGTGGTCTGAGCTTGCTGTGAAAGAACTGCGAAGGCTTTGAGCTGACACGAACAGGGTATTTTGGACATTCAAATTTTGTTTTTCCCATGCTCAGATCTCACCACAGGGTTTCCTTAATTACGATGGATCCAGAGCTGATTTGTATTTCATGTGAGGCATGCTTTGAGAGTGTCACATCTTTAAGTATTTAAGATGAAAAAAAAATTAAAAATCAGTGATTCAAATTTCTTACTCAGTTTTGTATATATGCTGGCAATTATGTATACACATTTTAACCGTATTTGTGGTATAGCAAAACTTAATGGCAGCAGGAAAATCAAGAAAAAACCCAGATTCCAGAATAAATAAATAAATAAATGTGTATGTGTATACATGTATATGAATATGTGATATGAATTTGATTTAATAATTCATATAAACTAGATTTTTACTTGTATACAA
This sequence comes from Hystrix cristata, assembly GCA_004026905.1. Lineage (NCBI taxonomy): Eukaryota > Metazoa > Chordata > Mammalia > Rodentia > Hystricidae > Hystrix > Hystrix cristata. The sequence goes on along the minus strand of PVJO010010694.1, from coordinate 21,015 downwards.
ATACAGTCATGCCCCGATTTAAAAATTAATTTTATATTTGTTAAGAAGACATTTCTGTTCTTTCAAAAGTTATCCTCAGAACAGAGCTGAAGTTAAATCCAGAAACTTGTCTAATTTAAAAATATAAGTGCAAAGGTCTTATATTTCAAAATAGTAAAGATACTGGTTAGAGATAGAATTAGCATATTGATATCAATTTATTATTTATGTTTCCAGAAAAGTTTATTAAATGGAAATTATATAATAATTGGCAATGGAATGCAGTATTTTGACATATATTTTCTTAATTTTACTCTTCTTGCATATGACATCTTTTCTCTAAGTTTTAGAAGTGAGGGGGCACAACAATGTTAAGCTGAAGGTGGGATCTTCATGCCAAGGGAAATTTATTTTATTTAAAAATGTTCTTCACTGCATGCTTCATACATGTGGCAGTCACAGTCTAACCATTGAATGTACATAAGATGCTCCATGTGAATGAGTCCGTATATTATTAGAGATGAAATATTTCCCTCTATGTGAAATTTTTATGGATTATGACTAAAGAGACTCCTGGTGAAATTTTTGATGAAATTTGAAAATGTGTTCATTTTAAATCTCCATTTGGGGAATTTTGTTCATATTTATTTCATAGTTTACTTATATGGCATTTAAAAATCTATGTTTTAAGCTTCAGAATTTAACTCACATATTAACCCCAATTCTCTGAATGTAGATGGAAGGAAACATTTAATGTAGTATCATGAAATAATATTGAGGATAGTCTTACATGAATAGACTTGGGTGTAATTGAAAAAGTGATTTGGGGTTGACATTGGAGGGGTAGGTGGGCTTCCCAAAAAGAGGGGCTTAGGCTACCAAGGGAGATAGAGGAATTAATATTTGGGCATAATTATATTTTAATATCTACAAGGCATTATTTGACTAGATATTAATAAAACAAGACAAATTTTAAGATTAGAAAAAGAACCATTTAATGACAGTTCTGAAGACTTGAACTTACATTAGTATCTTTCTTTAAAATTAGTGAGAACTTCCTTTTTAACTCCAGCTATCTATCTCTTTTGAATGTATAGTTTGCTTGACTTTTAAATCCAGTGCCTAAGAATGTCTTTAATAGTGAAGACATGGCTTGGAATGTATGTCCTGTTTTGCTTAGTGGTCTTTGCATCCAAAGAACTGTATGTGAGGAGGGTGCTGTGTGAGTATGTGTATCTGTAAGCTTTTCTTCTTCTTCTTCTTCTTCTTCTTCTTCTTCTTCTTCTTCTTCTTCTTCTTCTTCTTCTTCTTCCTCTTCCTCTTCCTCTTCCTCTTCCTCTTCTTCTTCTTCTTCTTCTCCACAGCTCATAAATTAAGTTGCAAATTTAAAAAGTGAAAAAAAATTTGTGTAATACTGAAGATTAAACCCAGGGGCCTTGAACTGAACTACATCGCTAGTTTGTCCTTCCTTCCTTCCTTCCTTCCTTCCTTCCTTCCTTCCTTCCTTCCCCTTTCTTTCTTTCTTTCTTTCTTTCTTTCTTTCTTTCTTTCTTTCTTTCTTTCTCTTTCTCTCTTTCTTTCTCTCTTTCTTCCTTTTTTTTTTTTTTAATTTTTGAGACAGGATCTTGCTAAGTTGCCCAGGCTAGCTTCAAACTTGCAGTACTCCTGTGCAGCCTCTCAGAGTGCTGGGGTTACAGGTGTGTGTTACCATGCCAGGCTAAAAAAGAAAAAAAAAGATTTTAAAGGTTTGTCATTGATGAGATAGTGAGAAATAGGTATGATGGTAGAGTGAAAAAAAGCAACACCCCAAAGTTCAGATAATGACACCACTGCAATGAGAAGCAAAAATGCTTCTGAATAATGGTATCTTTAGTTTATTTCTTTATAATTTGCTTTTCCCGAAATAATTTCAGACTGCTTACCGGAAGACATATAAGATGAACAAAATAGGTTAAAAAAAGGAAATGAAGAACCTAATATATAAGGAGAAAGTCAGGATACTCAACAGGAAAATTGGCCTGATTACCATGTTATTGGGTGTAACACAGCCTAGATCCCTGAGCCACAATATGGAGAAGACAGGATCTATTATCATGTTCTAGTATTCATCAGAAATAAAACATAACTATTTCCACAGGAGATTTTTTTCCTGGACCTTGGCCTGAAATACAATTCTTATATATTGTTTTAAAAATTATATTTCATAATATGATGTATATCTTTCCCAGTCATACTTTTCATTAAATGTAGAGGCAAATCCCTAAAAACTTTTTCTTACAAGGACTAGAGAGTAAATTGAAGGCAGATCCAGAATACATTGTTGTGCAGCAAAATGAAAAAATGGTTGAATATCTACCAAAGATAAAATTGATTACGAGGTCAGAAAATAAAAGCTCAAGGGAAATGTTCTCTTTGCTGTAAAATTAAATAAAATGAAAAATGAGATGAAGTCTTCTTTCCTTGATTTCGAACATCACAAATTCCTTCTCTCTGAAGTTCTGAAGTACAAATTGTCCCTCTCGCCACTACACGTTTTTTTTTTTTTTTTTTTTTTTTTTTTTTTTTTTAAATTGAGGCAAGGTCCATCTATGTAGCTCAGGCTGGTCTCAAACTCTCGATCTTTCTGACTAAGGCTACTGCATGCTGGGATGACAGGCATGTGCCACTGTACTCAGCTCTCTCTTATATTTCTTTACCTATTCTGTTTACCTCTTTTACAGAAAGAAAACATACTGCTTTCTCAGAAAGAAAACAATGTAAAATTGACCTAGTAGTACTGACAGATTTCACTTTATAGTGACTGTGTAAATATTTTCTGCACCAATCTGAAATCCATATTTCAGCCTCTAGTTACACAAATGTAAGATAAGGATAAATTCTACCGAGGGAAATACAGAAAATTGAAAAGGAAAATGAGGGAAGGGAACTAAATCAGTAAAAACATTTTAATTACATCCCAAGTCAAAGGAACATTTGAATTAAGGAAGAGCCCGAGGAAGTAGAAAGTATATGATTTTAGGTCAGGTACAAGATAAGACACTTGTAATGTATCTATTATATGTTAAAATGGAGGGAAAATGAAGGTGTATTTTTATAATTGTTACTTAATAATAAATCAGTTGTTCATTATTTCCATTGAAGGAACAAATTGACAACAGCATCTATTCAACATGTGAATGATTCAGTTAATAGCTTTTCATGCTTCATTTCTGACACTTTTTTAAGAGGATAAAAATACTGGAGTGACTGAGATACACTGTGCCTGAGTGGCTTTACATAATTTATTATTAACTGGTATTTTTATTTCTAAATTATGACCCACCCATAATGAAATAATTTAAATGCTAGGTGCTCCAAGATTTGCTTTGCAAGGAAACTCACCATTTGTGGTTTCATCGTCAGTGACGATTGAATAGAATGGCTACTTTTCATGTATTTAAAAAATACTTTGGTATTCCCGAGAAGATTGGTGTGCTGTCGGGGACACCATGACTCTGGAGGCAGATAGGAATGTCCCATAATGGATTTCTTTTTATCCTCCCAGACGTTACAGTAATTTCATGTAATTCTCTAGTCATTAACATACTGCATAATGATTTGACAAAAATAATCTTGAGAAATTTCAATTTTTAAACAATTCTCATTAATAAGCTACTGGATCTTTCATAGAATATCATATGTACAGTTATGTAAAACCAAGTCTGACTTTTCAGGAGATTCATAGGAGTCCTAAAACTGAGCCATAGGCCAAGAGCTGCTTTTATGAAAAGCATCAAAGGATCTTTTAAAAAGAGAACTTTCTGTGGCATATCTGAATTTTTCTTAAGCTCTGGGATATTCGATGTATTGAAAAAAAAAAGACTTACTTTGGAACCTCAGTTTGATTGTCATGTCTGGTACTGAGTTAGATATAACTTTATTTATGCTCTTCACTGAGATAAAAGAATTTCATAATTATGTAAAATTGTACAATTTCTATTGGCAAGATAAATTAATGCAATCTTTGCTTTTCCTACTTTTGTGGTATTCATCATGTCAGCACATATATGTATGTCATAGGTGATACAAGACTCAAGCAAAGGAAAGAAGGAAGACAGATATGGAGAGCAAGAAAATAAGCGAAATAATACATCATTTTCCTTGTGGTTTGTTTAGGGACCTGAAATTTAACTGTTCTTTGCCTACTGTACCATAAAGGTCACCTATGAGTTATCCTGATGGCATGGAGATATGCAAGATATATTTGTCCCACATATATATCAAAGGAATAAATTATTCAGGTCAAGTCTTACCTCCTTAAAACAATTTCATTATACATGTACTGTATTAGATCCTAATTTAATTTTTAGTATTAGATCCTAATTTAAAAGAGCCTATTTCAGCTCTTTTTCTTATTTTTGTGTACTTTTTATTATACCAAATGTTACAAAGCAGGAGTTGTAGGGTAATAAATTAATGGAAACTTTAATATACTTTGGGCAATTCAACTGTAATAATAAAATGTAGCCTGTTTCCTTGTAATCACTAGTTTAAAATGTTTAATTTTACAGATATTTTAATCCAAAAACTTATCACAGACCCTTGTGAAGTGAGGTTTGTGTGGGGATACAAAACTGAAAAAGAATGTTAGGGCTTCGATTTTCAAAAATATTTATGTATGTAGGTAGATCCTGGGAATTGAAGTTAGGGCCTTGAGTGTGCTGTGCAAATGCTCTACCACTGAGCTAGAGAGCTGCTATTTCATCTAACATTATAAGCTAGGTACTTAGAATTTTCATCTAGAAAAGGTAAATCTAATAGAATTTCTCCAAGTTTTTTTGGAGAACGTCCAATTGTCTAAGTATTTGCCATCACCCTTCTGTCCTTCTCTTTTATTCCCTTTAGGAATGTAAATATCAGTATTTCATACTAATCCTGACAGTACCTAAGACCCATGAAATGAGAAGTACATTAATTTTTTTTACAACTACTATATTTTGCTGTCTCTTCCTAAGATTTCAAAAGAACACTTGTGAAATTTCAAAATTCTAAAGGCTGTTATATAATTTAATATATATTCACCTAGAAATTTATAGACCCTAAATGTGAAACACTTCAAAAACAACATTCAAAACACTTACACTGAGGATGTTTTAGATATTTAATAGAAGTAGTTGCAGTCTAATGAATTTAATTTTGTGGGCTCATTTACTGCCACACATCATGGATGAAAATGTAGATAACTATCTAGAATGAACATTGATATGTAATTTGTCTTTTAAAATAAATACCTGAATTTAATAGACACTGTCTGTGTTGGGGATTCTCATGGCTGCCTTTACCATACTGTACATTCTTCATAATTCTCCAAGATTATTTTAGAACATCAGGCACAATTCCCTTGACATCACTAAAATAGCATTATTTATCATGAATTCTCTTCATGTTAAATTTGATATGTCCTGAAATTCTGAAATTAAAATTATTCATCTTCCTAAGTAGGAAGATTAGAAAGCTGTCTTGAACTGGTTACTGAATTCACTAATAATCTGAATTTTCATTCAGATTAATGCAAGTTGCATTCTTCGGGATTTAATAAGAATCACCTTAAGTACCAATAAACAGTGGAAACTTTGGGATAATGGTATGCTTAAAAAGAGAGGTGTTCATTAGGAAAAATTATTTTAAAAAGAGTTAATGAGATTGAGAACTTTGTGAAATGACTATTTCTTTTGCTGTATCAGGTGAATTTACAACCTTCCTAATTTTTTCATTTTCCTAACAAATAATTTAATAATAATGGAATAAAATACAAAAAATTCTCTATGTATTATCTAATTTTCATTCATTTTAATACCATTTTTATGCCATAACCAGTAGATGGTGAAAATTTAAGTTGCACAGGTCAAAACATTTTGTCCATGTTTTTATAAACATATTTGTGAAGATAGAACTGCAATATAGATTATTTGACACACACGTATAGGATTTACATGGGGCATTTTGAAAACAAAACAAAGCAAAACAAAACAAAAAATTTCTGACGATCCATTAAATTATTTACTTATTACTTTTTATTTATTTAGTAGAATTACACATGACCCCTGTCTCATAGAATGACTAAATCAAATGATTTTTTTTATGTGAAGGTTCAATTTAGAAGATTGTGGGAAGCAACTATTTTAAAAATTTTTCTGATTAGGAATATATCTGAAGATACTTTTAAGAAATTTTTATTGACCAGTTATTTTTACTTTTCTGATATCTGTACTTTTAAGGCAGAAATCATCATGCAAATTGTTAAATGTTGGTATATTTATAAAAATATTTTATTCTAGTGAAAAATACTTCTAAGTAAATATGAATTCTAGTTTTGGTCTATTTTACTTTACTTAAGTGATTTGACCATAATCTTTAATCATATTCTACTTTAATTTCTTTATTTGTAAAATGAAGGAACGAAAATATTTTTTGTTTTTAAACTTTACAAGAAAAATTCTGATTGGTATTCAACAATTTTTATCTAAAAACTAAAAATACAGAAAAAAGAAAAAAATCAATGAATCAATAGGCCATATTTTCACATGACAAAAATAATAGCTGTCATTTCCTTACCTCTGATGCCAAACATCCTTGGCCTCTAAGGAGGTGTGTAAGTAATTCACATAATTGATATATACTTGATACAGTCCACATACTTATTTTAAATCAGTGAGGTTGCTTGTATCATTCTTCAAAATGGTTTTTGTGATCATTTTGTTAGTTGGCTTATAGCATTTTCTGCAAAGAATTAATGTGATTTGTTTCTCACCCTCCAAAACAATATGAACACAATGGGTAAAATAAGAATATAAAGAGAGACAGATTTGAGAAAAGTGTGGGAGATACTTATTCTGTGTAGAACTGCCAAAAGATTTGTTGTGTTCAGGATAAAATTTGACTTCTAACTTTCAGGCGAGCAGAACAGAAATTGAGCTGGATATTTCTCTTGAAGAGAAACATAAATCTAACAAATACTATTGGAAAAACAGCTGTCCATAAATGAAAATATATTCTTCCTTCGTCACTGTCCTCTCATCTTCATTTTGCTGACCTCAATACTGCCAATCTGATTCTGTCTCTGTTCTCACTTTTGCCTTGAGATATTCCCATCAACTCTACTGTCGTTGATTTTATTTTTTTTATAATTTCTACTTACACTTCAAGGTATTAAATTTAGCTCTTTGAATTTTTTAATGTTAAATATGGATTTAGTCTCTTTCTTTTTTTTTCCCCTAAGACTGAAAGTCTCTTGGGAACAGGGACTGTGTCATATAATTTGTATATCTCAAAGATTTTACCTTTCTTTATGTAAATATTAGGTATATTATAAAGATTATCCATTATATTGATAAAATATGTTCAGTTATAGCCTTAAATAGGGACTTTTCATGAGAAAACTCCTATAAGGTAGACATTAAACAGACAGTTATTAGGGGTCAGTTTGTCAGTATATCTATCATCTGCATTTGAGTCCTTGTTCCACAATTTACTAGCTGTAGGTTATAGAATTATTTAGTTCATCATTTTCCTTAAGTGCAAAGCAATTCTATTTACTTTATTGGATTATTGTTAATTATATGAACTATAATAATGAGAACTAAGTAAATTAATACAGATAAAATGCTTAGAAAATAAAAATTCGGTATTTAGTTCTTCCATTTTGTCTTAAAATAGTATCAAGTCATTACTCCTGGAAGTAGCAATTATACAACATGATCAGTTGTTTTAGGTCTGTCCTCAGAAAGTGAAAATAGGTGACAACCCAACCCTGTTTTCACTATAGTGATATTTACATTCTTAGTGGCAGGAAAGGCATACATTTAGTGTATCTGAAAACTGTTGAGTTAGAAGAGTGGCCCCAAATTACTTCTGTGTTTTAGATTACATAAACTGTTATCTGCAGAAAACTCTTCTTCCAATTCCTCTGTGGTGGTACCAAATTGTCTTATGAAGTTTATACATTTTGGCTATATACCTGGAATCATAGGCAAGGAAAAGTCAATAAGGGTTAAAATCTGTCTTATGTTATTCTTCCACAAATTGAGAAAAATATAACACTAGCTCATTGTGAAATAGTCATGTGTATTAGCTCAAGAAACTTAGATTTTAAGCTTGTTAAAGGAAACTGACAAGGTGTTTTGGAAGATGTTCAGTATGCTGAATTTAAGAGTCCATCAAATCCAAAGGTGAAAAAAAATGTTGACATCTGCAAGATGTCTTTCTCCAGAGGGCAAATAAGTATAGAGGTGTTTAATATCTTTCTCTAGATCTCTCTGCTATAAGGTTAGTCGGACTACAGCTGGTGTGGCTTCTAGCCTCTTACCTCAAAGCAATCGTTTTGGTAGTTTATAATAGAGATAGTGAATGTTACAGTGCCTAGATGCCTTCTACAGAGGACTTTAGAAACATGTTTCTGGGTCTCCATTGTGGTGAACATTCCATTCTGATAATTACCTTATAGCAGATCAAAATAACAACGGTGACCAATTTTTCCCCACATTCTTGTCTGACTGCTTAGGGTATATTATTTATGGATCTGTAGTTGAAAAGAAATTTATCATTGATGTAAAGCAGTAAGAACAGATGGAACATATTTAAAATTACATTTCTTGTCTCTATGTCAGATTTTACTAGGTGTATATGAATTAATGTAATTACTCATATGATTGAAGGGTCAATTTGGGGTTTTTATTTCAGGGCTATTTCAAATTTGATCTTGACAAAATCATTTGGCATTTGGTTAAAATCTTTTCGTTTATTTTTCAGGTTTTTTTTCTACAGGAATAATCATGATGGTTCTTGAAATAATTTTTATTCTTAATATTCTCTTTTTTGGTAAGATTAATTCTATCCACATCTACTTATCATCTATTTAACATGTATTACTATCACAAACATACCTTTCCTCTGATATCTCTAATGTCTATGTTGACTTTCACTGATGACATTTGATGGCATACATATTATTATAAATTTTATGACTTTTAGTTTTAACAATCAGTTGCAGATTATCCAATAACAATAAAAAACATTTCCTTCACTTACCTCTCAATTGGCATAATACTTTATCCTCTTCATTTTCTTTTACCACGTCTTCATCCAGATACTTGGGTCTTTTTTTCTAATCTACAATCAGAATTATCCTAGGTATTTCAGATAAAATTTCTCTTTTGTGCAAGAAGTGCCAGAATTAGCAGATGTGATGAAATTACATTGAAAGTGTTAAAATTACTTTTCTTTGTTGGATTTATTAATTGTTTGAAATTTATAACCTTATTTTATAGTTGTAGTGGTGGTCATTTTTAGTGGGTGTAACTTACAGAGTATTTTAATGATTCATGAAATCTTGCATGTATTTTAAAAGTGTGTTTTAAAAAATAAAAGAAAAGTATATTTTATATGCATGCTGCATGTTCAGATAGTGTAGTAAATTGCTAATATAATTTCTCAGTGACATTGCTAGGTTTGTGCAGGTTCAGTAAAGTATAGGAGAGACAGCTCTGTGGAAAGCTCATGAAGACACTAATGGAGTCAAAAGTCTATTTAAGAATCATTTGTGAGGAGCCAAGAATGATGAAGACTTATTTGAAGATTTAGGCTCATCTCAGGCTCTTAACAGTAACTTTGAGACTATGACAGAGGGCAAAAGTTTAAACAAATAAATATAAAAAACTGTGAACTTTATCTATCCATGTTATCATAATATGATTTTTGCATTAAACCAGATCAATTCAATAAGTGGAACTAATGCAATTTGATCCTTTATGGAGGCCAACTCAAAACCTGAAGTCAACCCTTCATTTTATATAGTCTGAGGTAAAGATTACATGATAGAACCTTCAGAGTCACTCTAGACCAGTATACTGCACTATGTAATTTAAGATATGTAGACTCAATTTACTAACGGTAAATTAGTGGGTAATGTTTTAGATTAGAAAACAAAAAGGATTTACTGCAAGGATCTTTATCACAATTTCTCTTGGTGCATTTGAAATATTTGATTTACACAAAAATTTTCATTCAGCTATTCAGGAAGAGAAACATATAAAAACAAATACCCTACATATGTTTGAGAGAGAGAGGAGGGAACAAGAGTTCTTTAATTCCTAGATAGCTCAGGCACTCGGCTGATTTAAGATCATTATCCTTAGTACAAAGGTAAATAATCAACTATCAATTTTTTAAACATGAATTTACTGCTAAATTTAAAAAATTAAATATAAACTGCCTTCTACTCACAAAAAATATCTAATACAAGCCATGGGAGACCTTTAAAAATAATCTTTCACCACTTTAGTGTTTGTTTTTAAATTTTCAGGCATTTCTTCCTCATTATAGTTCTTGATAAAATGAAGTACAATTGCAGATTATTTGTCTACTATAGACTTGTCAGAATTTTAGAGTACTGATCCTAGATACTGGTCCATGGCAAATAGCTTACCGACAGGTCACATCATGTATCTGTTTCCATACTCTATGGTTTCTTTTTCTTTTTCTAACTCATTTTGAATCTGTAGTTTGAGAGATGATACATCTTTCCCTCAGGATCAGTCAAAACCAAATATATTTTTATTCTCATAAATGGTGGTTTTATTTTAGAAAGTATTTTTGCAAAAATATTTTGCTGTTTCTATGAAACTTAGGGAATGAGACAGATCTGAGTTCAAATTGTGTTATGTCATTTGTTTTGAGTGAAATTTGGGCAAGTAGTCTTTTCTTCTTAAAATATAATTCTTATTAAAATCTGTATGGTTTTATGATTCTCCAGATTCAGGAGAATTGCCAACAATGAAACAATTAGGAAATATTTATGTATTAACATAGGTTTTAACATGTGTGCATCAGTTTGGATAAGTTATTCATTTTTTAAAGAGAATTGAGAAAATTATTATAGAGAATACAGAAAAATTATTATGCTAGATTAAAAAAGGTTTATGGTTCAAAAAACCTTGCCCAAAGGAAAAAAAAAATTCTATGTCTTCTCCATCAACACTGAATCGAATTGCATTCAGTTGAATGTGTGTTAACCTTGCCACATGTGTCTTTTTAACAACTACCCACACAATCTTAATTTAGAGAATCTTTGGTTACTTTCTTTGTGTTTTTGAATTTTTGTTTTCACCTTGTTTTCCTACATCCATATGTTGGTGGCAACTATTCTGCACATGTATAAATGATCTTTTATATTAGAAATATATGACTTACTGTACTTTTGAACAAATAATTTTAATGTGAGAGCCCAGGGTAGTATGTAGAAAGACTTCGGTTAGCCCATACAGTTATGCAGACAGAGGGAACTTAACATAATTAGAGATTACTAAATGACATGTCAAACTTTTTTTTTAATTCTATCCATTGTCTTTGAAGTTCCCTGGCACCAATCAGAGAGAGAAAGCTTTTAGTATAATGGAATCCCTAATAGCCTCTGAATTTTGAGAATGGTTCGACTCACCAATGATTAGCTCTATGTTCTTGGGTGAGAGGTCAATTTATCTGAGACTAGTATGTCTCCATAGGGTTGTCGTGAACACAAAATGAGATAGCTTATGCGGTTTGTAAGCCTCAAAACACTGCATAACTTTATTATTTACTACACCTGCTGCTCTTACTAGAATCACACTGGGTCAAATGCTCCATTTTTCAACTGCAAACACAGGTAAACAGTTTTCCAGTTGTTTAAGACAGCAATAGAGAGGAAGGGTGATATAGGCTGGGGTGAGGGTAGAGGGAGGAAAGGAGAAATTATAGAATGCTGGAAAAGATAGGTTAGAAATAAAAATTTTAGACACAGTATAAATTGCAAATGTGTGATAAAGATCCCAGAAACCATCTATTCTAGCTGGTTTTCAGCATGACCTCCCTGCCTTGCGCCTCACCCCCAGTGTGAAAGAATAAAAATTAAGTAAGTAATACTGAATCTTTTTTTTTTTAAGATCCTTTGGTCTAATTTCAAATATGAGGAATGTCAAATTTCTTTCATGTTATTTGCCTCTGACTGTAGTTTAGGAACTCAGATGATCAGCACTGCAGTTCCAAGATGATTGCTTTTATATGCAGTTGTTCACTTTAGATGGATTTAAAAAGGTTAAAAAAATACTTTGCAGCTGGGTGTGGTGATGCATGCCTGTAGTCCCAGCCCTTGGGAGGCTGAAGCAGGGGGATTGCTATGAGTTTGAGGCCAGCCTGGGATACACAGTGAGTTCAAGGCCAGTCTGAATTACACAGAGAAATCCTATCTCAAAAAAGAAAAAAAGTGCTTTGCTTGAGGAAATCAAGGGGAATGTATTTGTAAGATTCTTTGGAACTTTAAAATTTCTAAAATTCATCTATCAATTTTAAAGTGTCTAGAAATGGGTTTAAAGTGCTTACATACTCAAACTAATTGCTCTTTTTGGGTCTTGGCAAGGATAGCTTCTAATGAAGAAAATTGCAATGACATTTTAATTTACATAATAAATAAATAAAATTTTGCATTAGATTTCAGATCCACAAACAATAGATTTATAACTCTCCATAAATTTTGCGCAAAGCCAAACCTCAATGTAATGAATTAAGAATACTCTGAAAAATATGTTATAGATATTGGAAAAAATAAAGTTTAAAATTAGACTTGAAATGACAAAAATTTTTCAATAGCAAATAATTTTTTCAAAATATATTATAAAATGTGGAATGCTATATATTTCATACAAGTTCTTGGTTGGACAGTTAGATACATTTAAATCAATTGTTTGCTTCTTCCAATATTTTGCATCCTTTTTTTTCTTCCTGAGTGTATACTTTCAACAAAAATTTCCTCTACAGTTTTTAAGCTCATTCTTCTTGGAGTTGATCTTCAATTTGTTGCGATAAACCTGTATAAAATTAGATATTTGTAGATATAATTTCTTCAGAAGAGACAAAGAAATTGTTATACATTGCTTTTCACTATTTTTTTCTTTGTTATTTTGATTGTATTTGACCTCTGATAGACTGACATATTTGCTTTCTATTTTTGATGTGATGAATATAAAATGAACATAAAAAAGCATTTGTTCTAGTGCAACAGTAGTCAAAATTTGCATTTTTTTATGTTTAAAAAGTTCTCAAGAACCAAAAGAAATATGTGATCACCATAGATAAAATAACAGTATTTTGAAACAATAACCTGTGTCAGATAAACAACAGAAACAAGTTGATTAAAAGTCAGTTTTTCTTAATTGGATTTGAATTAACTTTATATACAATCACATAATCAATATATGATCAGGGTTGGGGTTCAGTTACTCTGAATTACTTTTCAGATAATTTGGAGCTGAATTCCACTGTGGGTGGCAATAGAAACAATTTAGAGCATATTAAAGATGTTTACAGTCTACTTGAGTGATGATGTTCTCCACTCTGGCTCATATCTATATTGAATGAGCTGTAGATATTTAAAATTCTCCCTCAGGAGAGAACTGATGTAGCACACAATAAGAAAAATTTCATACTTTTTCCTCTGAGATGTTCCCAAAATATAGTCTCACAGTTCTAAATGAAAAGTTGTCTTAAGAACCAGGCACATTTCACATTGAATGATGGTTATTTTTAGGTAAAACACTTTAGGTTAATTAGGAGAAAAATTGCTACTGTACAATTATTATGCTCTATCCTCCCACCTTGGGTTGAAAATAATGAGATGTAACAAAAGTTTTTCTTTTTCACTGGCAGCTGCACCTTTTAAGTGTATCAAAATCTGTTGCTGTGGTTACTGCCTTTGTTTCCAGTGATGTTTTGTCCATGCTTCCCCCAACCCTTAACAATGGTTACTCAAAAGAATGAAATAATGAGTCATTCATTCGGAAATATGTTGTTAAAATATCCCTCTTTATCATTACATTTCGCTGCTTAGAAACTAGGCTGTAATTCAAGGCAACAGTTAAGTCTGAGAAGAACTGTTAAAAAAAACTTTGATTTTTTTTTTTCATTTATAAGAAAAACCTGTCTATGTAATTGAAGACCCTCTTACAAGTCTGAACAATTAAATCCTTTTTGGTTAATGTATTATTTCTGGAACAAGAAGATAAAATTCTACGCAGTAAGCATGATAAAAATCGTGCATGTTTCGCACAGCACAGAATTTTAGAGTCAAGGTTTCTGGGCACAAAAGCAGTAACAAAACAGTCCCTACAAAACTGAGTAACTCTGAATAACACAAGAAATAATTTTTGTTAATTTAAAATTTTAGAAACTAAAATGTGTAAAGTTTGTAAAGTAAAATGTAATTAAATTATGGTACTGTACATACCAGTTGTTTCTATAATTGAAACTTTACAATATGAAAAATACATTAGCTCTGTACAGTTTTTACACATAGGTAGGATGAGTTTTGAAAAAACGATTTTTTTTCCTTTTTCAGGGACATACTCTGTTTAAGTCAAAAAATACTGCACAACTTAGCTAATTACAAAGTGTAGACTTGAAACAATTCATGTCTTCTTTATTTCATGAATCAATCTTGGATTTTTGTTTATTTGAACAGGGGATTTTTGTTTTGTTTTTAGAGTCACAACGAACAAATCTTCCTCATTTTGTCCTTGAGGTTACAAAGTTTAGTAGCAAATACTGGCTACTGATTAGCTCAGCTAAGCCAGCTGCTGTTTATGGTCACTGATTCGGCCAGCTGTTGTGATTGTGCTCAGGTCCAGTTCAGTCTCTAGATGTGTTTCCATCGTATCTTCCTGTGCATTCGTTTCAAAGGACTTATGAGAGAGAAGTTCATGATGCACCCCACAGTAACTTATTGTGGGCTGGTCGTATGCCAGAAAGGTTGACACATTCATTGATAAAGGTATCTGGGAAAAAATGACATGAGAAAAGTCAGTTATAAAATGACAGACAACTTGGTCAAGATTTGGAGACTGTGAATTCCAGACCTGATCAATCTCTACGGTTCCATCTGTGGCTCTGGTGTCCCCATGTTATTCTGTGACTGTCCCTCATTCTCATGTAGAGACTCACTGTAACAATTTTATAGATTGGGATGAAGCTACTTGATTCTTAAGTAGAATCTTCAGATAAACAGTAGCATAAACGGATATAAGAAAGGATAAAAGATTCTTCACTGGAAGAGTCAGGAAATTGCTTTCCCTAACTGGAATAAAACATTATTTTTGAACAAAGAAAACTGTTATTTGGTTGCTCATGGTATTAGGATGTAACAGAACAGTGGTTCTCAAACTTTAGTGTGTGTAAAAATCGCCTCCTTTTTTAACTACCTGTCCTGTTGCCCCCCAAGTTTCTGAATGGTCTGGTGTAGGGTATTGAATTTGCATTGGTTACATGTTTCTATGTGGGTGCTATTAATCTACACACTACACTTTGAGAACCACTGTAGAAGAGAACTGTCCAGTTAATCTAGCTGTTCTTATTCCTAACTTCTTAATATTTATTTCATCATGAACATCCTTTCAACATCAATGCTATTTCAAGAAAATGAGCATAATTTGGTCTATATCTAAAATTTAGACCTTAGAGAACTCCCAGGGGAAAAAAAATCCATGGCTTTTGTAAGATCTAAAAAGCGTCAAAAGATGATGCTGTTTTGAAGGGACCAACAATGCAGGGTGAGGAAGGGACTCCCCTGCTAATAAAAAGAATATAAGAGCAAAAGATGTGAGGGGAAAAGCAAACATAATTGTGGTGAATGGAAGTGTAACACGTTACAGACAGCAGATAGGCATATATAATATAATATGCCTTTGACATATAATCAGATGTCAGAGTCTAAAGATCATTCCACTTTTTTTTCAATGAGAAAATAAACGTCCTAAAAAGGATTTGAGCATTGAGAATTTAGCTCTGTTGTAGAGTGCTTGCCTAGCAAGTGCAAGGCCCTGAATTCGATCCCCAGGACAACCCCCTGACCCTGCAAAAAAAAAGGGCTCTGAGGAGCCTTCAGTCCTGATCTCGGTTTAGTATCAGGTATACTTTAGATATTGTTTGAATATCCTCCAACTCTTTGTGTGTGGGAATTTAATTTCCATTGTAAAGTATGTGTGAAAAAGGCAACAACTCAACTTGACCATAGTGTTTGGAGGTGGGGCTTTTGGGAGGTGATTAGGATTTGATAGAGCAATAAGAAAAAGAGAAAGAACGGAAGACACACACACACACACACACACACTCCTTATCTGTCACCTTGTGATGCCCTGCACCTCGTAGGTATCTGCCAGCAAGAAGGCTATCAACAGATAAGCCTTTTTGATTGTGCACCTTCAGAATTCTGAGCCTAAATAAACCTTTCTTTATATTTCTTCCAGTCTGTGGTATTGTGTTATTGGCAACAGAGAATGAACTAATATGATATCCTAATTACTAATTTATGTTGTTATATTTTCTTGAATGAAAACTATCAATCTTGTTTGATGAATGGATAAAATATGTTTCTGCTTGAGCATATCAGACTAAATTTCCTTCTGAATTTAGGGCCTGGGGCTTGCAAGGCAAGTGCTCTACCACTTGAGCTAAATCCCCAACACTAGTACTTCTATTCAAAGTAAATAAGAATTCTTATTCTTATAGATGAAATCACTCAGGTGACTAAAATATATTCTTATGTAAAAATAGTTGTGCAGTGGGGAAGAGGGGGAAGAACCAAGATGCATCATGTACAGGTATAAAATAAATGTGATGAATGTGACCATTGTATGTAAAATGTACCAATACATGTTCTTGGTTTAAAATAAAAAAAAAAGTTGTGCAGCATGAATAGATTTGAGTTATAGGAGAGAATAAAAATAGAACCCTTATCAGATACATGAGTTTTACATTAGCTTTTGGGAAACCATTGCTCTGCAAAGCGTTATGGGTCATATATCTGTAGGATTCTTATATTTGCTCTTATTCGTCATACAAACTTACATGTCATATACACTAAATTATTTCTGTTCTACTTGGAATTAATTCTGCTGTGAAAAATTTATAATTTCTATGCTCACAATTTATGAAAAATATAGTCATTATACATTTATTCTGTGTGTTTGTGTAAACACACACATACTTTCCTGCTTGGTTTAATATCTCTGGGATGCTGGTATCCAGAGTATAAGCCTAATTTGACCCATATTTATTAAATAGTTAGCGCTGATAGTTTGTTAAAAAAAAATCCCATGTATTTTCTTTAGCCAGTTTTTCTTGGTAGCGTACGTCTTATTTTGACACTTTCCTATGATTATACTGTGTCAATGCCAGGGCAAATTATTTTCACATTTTGATATTTCTGAAATTGGGATAGTACTTACAGGCAGTGCAGATCTTTAACATATATTTTAATCCCTGCCTTTGAAAGTGTAATTTAATGTTTAGGTTGTCTAACTATTAAGAAAATAACATGAAAAGATGTATCAGTAAGTACAATTTAACAGCTAACTAAGTGTGAATACATCCTAGTAGATTTTTCCCAGGTTGAATTAAATAATTTTGAAAATATAAGTTACAGGGGGCTGGGGATTTAGCTCAGTGATTAGAGTGCTTGCCTGCAAGCACAAGGGCCTGAGTTCGATCCCCGGCACCACCAAAAAAAAAAAAAAAAAAAAGAAAATATAAGTTACAGCATTGGCTTTGACTGTGCATTTATAAGAGTACACACATCTACTGACATAATGCATATAGAGGTATATATGTATATACAGTACATACTACATATACACATGCAGATAAAATTTAATAGTTAATAGCAATTTCAAAATATGAAATCAGGTATTAGAAACACAATTTTTGATGCACGATTTTGGATAACTTACACACTTATGTTGTCTATATTAGATATATATATACATATAAACATGACATACATACCTATAGATGCATTATATAATGTAGTATACGCACATGTGTACATTCATTCAGAAACTTTTCAAACCAAGTTTAGGTAAATGCTTGCTTAATTTTGAAAATTTTGCACTAGTAATTTTATTGGAATGGTAAGATAATTTCCTTTTTACACGAAATACTTTATTAAATTTACTTCACTAATTTTTTCCCAACACATTTGCCTCTCAAATAATAATACATTTTTTTGCTATCCCACATCACAGTACTATGTAAAAAGTATACAAGAGGCAATCAAACATACAATGAATGTTTAAATTTTAAAAATTGATCACAGTAAAGGACACACTGTCATTAATCCCCTCAACATATACTCACTCACTTTGAACACACTTATCTCCTTGTTCTTGCCACTTTCTGAAGCAGTTCTGAAAGTCTTTTTTCCTATCTTTATGAGATGTGTTAAAAAAATAGAGTGATTGCTGCTACTGAATGCCATCCAATGGAAAGGTGATCTTGTAAGAAAGCATTTCAGTGCGCCTTGTCCACCTATTCACCAGATCTTGCACTGTTCAACTTCTGGTTTTTCTCCAAAACCAAAACGATGGCGGTAGGTAAATATTCTGAATGGATTCAGGACATTAAGGCAGGCACAGGAGTGCAATTAAAGGCCTGAAAAGGGCTTCTAGAACTTCTTCAGAAAGTAGCAAGAATAATGGGGTGTGTTCAAAATGAGGAAGAACATTTTGAGGAGGATTAATATCTTTTACTGTTTTAAATTTTAAAAAATGTAATATTCACCATATTTTCTGATCATGTCTCATATTTTGGCTCTTGACAGAAAGGGAGATTATTTATTCCTTTCAAATTATATTTGTTGTTTGGAAACATGGCAGGTTACATTTTGTGATGGTTCCATTATGTGAGAAAAGTTTGAATATGAACAAATCTACTCATATTTCAAATAAACTATCTAAAATATTTTAATATTAAAATTTTCATGAGGTATTTTTTACATCAGGAAAATCACTTGGTGCAGAGATTTGGGCAACTGCTGTGAATTCAGCAGTCACTTTTGAATTCGTTGGAGGACATTTCCTTACATAAAAAGTGACTGATGGCTGGGTAGTGATGGAGAAGCTACCAGCTGGCCTTAAACAGATAGACACTATGAGGCTCAGACCCAGTCCGTGCAAATCACATCGTCACCAAGTCACAATGAGCACAGCATCCGCTTCACCTTTACGTAACCATCAGATGACCTTGTGCCCTTCATATTCTTTTTCCTTTCAGTGCTAATCCTCCTTTCTATCTGTCTCTCTCCCTCTCCCTTCCATACTCCATTCATCCCTCTGTCCCTCTTTTCCTCTGCATTCTGGTTCTATTAATATGCTCTTTCCTGTGGCTACAGTGTTCAACATTACAGTCCTTTTTTCTACTTACTGCTCTGGTTTGGACAATAGATCACTTAGTAAAGCAAATAAAAAGTGATCCTAGGTGCTCAACTAGCTAGTTGGAGTGGTTCTAGAAGGGCAGAAGATTTAAATCTAATAAGGCAGCTGCCTCTCCTGGATCTTTCATGTTAGAAGGCTGTATTTAAAGTGTCCACAGAATCTAAGTATCCTATCTTTCTGAGAGAGAACAGTTTCTTTCATTGTGTTTTTACCTGAAAAAGTCTTATTTATAATCACTTATGGTTTCCTTTAATCTTTTTGGTCACTGTTTTCCAGGTGAGGTAATAATTCTTAAGTGTAGCTTATAGAGATACAGGGATATGAGAGGTTACTCTCTACAAAGCATTGTTATATAGAGTCTGAACTATGAAATTGATATATGCTCTTCTAATGATGAAAAGTAATAGCTGATCTATCGCTTCAGAAATGCTCTTTAGGAAAAATTTTGATTCTACTAAACAAGAACCGTTGGGACATCAGTGAGATTTGGCTTGATAGTAATTTTCCAGTACATATATCAACATCACTGATTTGTACCTTTTGCATAAAATTATAGACAGATAAATAACTATTAATGACCTTCTACCCACTTGCATATAATATTTAAGCTTGTTATAGCAGAAGGAAAGAATAGATTTTAAAGTTTCTAATTAAGTAAAAGTAATCATTTGAACCTCATATTTACCACATAAATATAATCTAAATATGTTTGTAAAAGTATATGTGGGTATGTGAACATGAATATGTATTGCTCATATTCTAATTAGTTAGAAGTCACTTAAGCATCTCTTTCATAATAGCAAGCATTAATTTAAGTACAAAGTAGTCTGAAGAACAGAATATGACATTACGCTTTTGGGAATGAATAATAGAGAACTTGTCCTTTTGCCACTCTAGATTGAGAGATAGAATGTGTTTTCTTGCTAAATGTTATTTCTAGAGTTTTTAGTAAATATAATACTTCTACTAAAAATTATATTTGAGCAGAATGCTCATGCTGTTCCCATATTTCACAGTGAAAACCTTTCATTTTTCGAATGTCAAATGGAATCTAACAAGTATTCTCTTTCCAGGTTGTTAAAAAAAAAGATGATACTTTAGAATTTTTTATTTTTATTTATTTTATTTTTTTTATTTTATTTTAAACCAAGAACATGTATTGGTACATTCTACATACAATGGTCACATTCATTACATTAATTCTGTACCTATACATGGAATTAGTGTTTTTTTTTATTTTTATTTTTTAACCAAGAACATGTATTGATATATTGTCCATATATTGATCACATTTAACATGTTTGTTTTGTACCTGTACATGGTGTCTCTTGGTTCTCCCCCCACCCTCCCCTCCCTTCTGATCCCTCCATCCCTATTTACAGCAGATATATTTACATTCTCCATGATTTGCCTTTCCCCTTTCTTTCCATTTTTTCCCTTCCTGCTTTTCCCCCTTTCCCTCTTTCTGGTACTCCTCTCCTTTGTATATTATCTTCCTTTTATATGATATCCGTTACACTACTTTGTCCTTATTTACAGTTATGGTTTCTCATATCAGAGAAATAATTCGATGTGTGGTCATGAGTGTCTGATTTATTTCGCTTAGTAGTATATTCTCAAGGAACATCCATTTACATACAAAAGACTCTAGTTTATCCTTCTTTATGGCAGTGTAGTACTCCATTGTGTAGAAAAGCCACATCTTCTTTAGCCATTCATTGGTCGTTGGGCATTTGGGTTGTTTCCAAGACCTAGCTATTACAAACTG